>JAAGNO010020964.1:295959-325286 GCA_033439905.1 Ceryle rudis | reverse complement strand
TTCACATCTCAACATTGAGGGAGGTTTTCAATGAAGTGTGATTTTTTTTTTTTTTTTTTTTTTTTTTTTTCTTCTTAGTACTGATCATGTGTTGATGATAGTCCTGCTTTGAGTGGGAATTTGGGACTAAATTATGTCACTTGTAGCCTACATTTCCATGAAGGAATTTGTGTTGGCTTTAAAGTCTCATGTTTCCTATAAGTACTTTTTCCTTAAACCATATAAAGGTGTATGTAAAATATTATGAAACATGCAAGGCATGGGACAGAAATCATGAGATTCTTTTGAGAAAAAGCAGATGGAAGAAGGCTGGACAAGTTTAATTTAATTTATTTATTTGTCAAGAAAAAAAACCAAAACAAACCAAAAGGAAACAGATATATTCTACTACAATCCCTTTTGGAAACGGTGTAGAATTAGTTTACTTCCACCTTAACTACTGAGTTCTTCCTGTCCTAAATCAAGCCGTTCGATATCATGCATCCAAGTATCTGTAACCGTGCCGTAGTCAGGGAGAAGGTTGCTGCCAACAGGAGAAATCCTGGAGTTTTTGAGTTTTGATTTCATTAAAACCATGGACTTACTTCAGAATTTTAATTAGACTGGTTTTCATCGTAGCTCAGAAAATAACTGAATTTTAAGGTGTCCATGGAATGGAATTAATATCTTGGTGGAGACTGAGGGCTAACACATTTGCACAAGATGTAACAAACTTCTGTAATAATCCACAACTGGACAGTTTTTTCTCTCATAGCCTCTGTAAGTAATAAGATATTTTCATACGGTTTTCAGGTATTGCAGAGAGGTGAGCTACTTTTTTTTTTTTTTAATTTGCATTTGAATATGCTGAGATTGTATATTTGCTATGTTTGAAGGCAAGAAATCATTTTAATTTTGTAACATCTCTACAAAAATGTAAAAAGATTTTTGTGATCTGATGCAGAACTGCATCAAAATAACTCCACAGGTTGTTACTATATAGGGCGCTGATTCACAAACAAAACAACATTCTCAAATGTGAATGTGGCGTTTTGTTCTAAGTAAGGAATGAAGATAACAGTTAAGAAAAGGTCATAGCAAGAAGGAAGAGGCACAGGAGGGTTTATTAGACAAAATGGGACTATTTCTTCACTGCTGTAGTGGGCTGAAGTTATCTTATATAATTTTCTGTAGCTGAAGGTTTCACATGAATTATGCCTACCTTGTGCTCCTTGTCTGTTGCTTGAAGCATGAAGAAGGGTTAATATATTACAGTAGGCTTCAGTAGGAATGCCTAGCAATCTAAACACAGTACATATATACTCCTTTAGTAGCTGTCATGTACTTCTAGTGATTTTCTATCCAGAAGTCTCATTATGGTCTTTTAAACTTAGGTGATAGTACCTTATACTTCAGACACTAGATGGAGATGTAGGAGGTTCCTCTGTTATTAATAAGTAGTGGCAGGTGAAATAAAGATGTTCCATGTTGCAGAATGTTTCCATTCTTTTCAGCAGGATGGAGCAAACACCGGAAACCGTGAATATGCTGCCTGAAAAATTTGTAATGTTTGCTTTCTATCAAAATGTGAAAATATTTCAGCAGAATTCAGCTGATTCTTAAGACTTCAGTCATAATTAGTAGTCAATGGAAAGAACTAGGTGCTTCTAGGGTGCAATTCTAAACCATATAACCAAAATTAATAAGTTCAGTTGTTCTCCAGAAATCTATACTGTCTGTTGTTTATAGAAGTCTGGGCTGATTTGCTCTGGTGTTGCATGCATTATAGCTAGCGAAAGTTGTTGAGATAAATCCCATCCCAAAATTTTAATTAAAAGAAACCATTTTTGATATGTACCATTTTAATGAATTGTGAAATGTTCCATTTGCTATGAACAAAGCTGCTTGAGTTTAAATTGGTTTAATGGCAAACTGCATTTTGCCCAGTGTAATGTCTTCATTTAGGAGAGCCAAAGGCATAGAAACCTGGTGTCCCACTATCCACAAAGACTTTTGTATTAAACTACAAATTACATGGTGCAGTGGGTCGTAGATTCCCTCCACACTGGGAGAAATAATTATTAAGGTATAAGGTTCGCTCAAAGAAATAGCTGATAGGAAAATAACAGGCTCTATTAGAGTGTTGGGGGGGGGGGGGAAATTAAGTTTAATGTTTTATTGAAATGATAGGAAATAAAACATACTTGTTCCATTTAACAAGAGGAAGTTCTCTGATATCTGTCAAAAGGGCCCTAAATAATGTAGCTTGTTTGATTTTTCTCAATGGAAAATAGCAGATTTCCAGCAAAAGTAATATTTCTTACCTGTATTTTCAAAACTAACATTTTTCCTTAGAAAACCATTAAAGAAAAGCACAAAAAAATTTAGGGTGGCTAGACTGAGGATCTATGCTGGTTACGTGGTGACACAACAGCGTCAGTAGAGTTCTCGTTCCCTTGCAAAATAGTATGAAGAAGATTGAAGAGAGAATAGAAATCCCTCTTGTATATGCTCTGCAACAGCAGAATGACATTTAATCATAAAGCTACATGATAAAATGTTACTGACACCTTCTTATAATCTACATTATTAATATCTAATTTTTACTATGCTGTTTTGTTTGGGGTTTTTGCCATAGTTAAATACTGCATTTAACTTTTTTTGTGCCTTTTTTTTTAATATTTCTGAATGTAACAAATCCATACTAGCTATTCAGTTATTCAACACTGTTAGCAGCTAACCATGAAAAGGAAGGAACACTCCCAATCCCAAGAGATTTGCATTGTATTTTCCCCTCCAACACCATTAAAATCGAGTTAGTGTCATAGAACTGGATTGGGAGGCACTGAAACGCTATTGAGGGGAATGACAGTTATTTCCAAGGCTCTTCGAAAATACTTTTATAGTGAAAAGGATATAGAATTTTGGATATTTGACATATAATTTTGATTTTTGATTTTTTTTATAGGATAGAATTTTGATTTTTTTTTGAAAACAAAACAAAAAAAGTCTTATGGGGAAGAGTAATATTACTGAAAGGAAATAATTAAAAAATAATTATATACTTGTGAATTATTTGATATAATTTGAAATTCTAGCAATAATAGCATTATAGACAAGGATCTGCAGGAGACCTTCATTATATCTTTCTAGGTCCCTTCCAACCCCTAACATTCTATGACTTGTTATGCTCATTGGTTTCTTTCCCATGTCAAATCAGACAAAAAATTAAATGAGTTTTAGATACTGTTTTCCTATGCAAAAAAAAAAAAGGCATCAATTGAGCTCTTAAATTAGAAAATATATGTAATTTAGGATTAAAATTGTCTGTAGGTAAGTCTAACAAGCATCTTTGGTATCTACGTAGTTTCAATAGGATCTCATTTTCGTAATACATTTATACTTTTTAACTAGTTGTAACTGTACTTGGACATCTTCCTACTTAAAGGTTTTCTTCCACTGGTAGTTGTTGTGGGGTAGGGACTGTTGGCTGTTAGTAGATCCTGTGGTTTAACCCCAGTACACAGCTCAGCCCCACAGCTGCTTGATCACTCCCCCAGCAGCAGGATGGGGGAGGAAATTAGAAAGGCGAAAAGGGGAAAACTAATGAGTTGGGTAAAGACAGTTTAACAGGTAAAGTAAAAACTGCTCATGAAAGCAAAGGAAAATAAGGGATTTGTTTATCACTTCCATTGGCAGGTGGGTGTTCAGCCATCTCTGGGAAAGTGAGGCTCCATCACCTGTAATGGTGACTTGGGAAGACAAATGTCATTACTCTGAATGTTCTGCCTTCCTCTTCCTCCTCTGCATTTTATTGCTGAGCATGACATCATATGGTGGAATATCTCTTTGGTCAGTTACAGCTGTGTCCCCTTATACTTATGCACTCCTTGTGCACCCGCAGCCTACTTGCTTGTAGGGGGGTGTGAGAAATAGAAACAGCTTTGATGCTGTGCAGCCCTGCTCAGGAATAATGAAAACATCCCCATGTTATCAACACCGTTTCCAGTGGAAATCCAGACAAAGCACTATAAAAGTTACTATTAAGAAAATCAACTCTATCACTCAAAACTAGTACAGTAGGCTGCAGAAGTATCTCTTAGAAATTCACACACACACTTTCTAGCAAGCTTAATTTAAAAATATTTTGCAGTGTTTATTTCATAGAATCATAGAATTATTTAGGTTAGAAATTACTTTCAAGATCATTGATCTAACCAATAACTTCACACTAAGACCATTTTAAATACCTCCAGCAATGGTGGCTTTCCTGGGCAGCCTGTTTCAATACTTGAAAACCCTTTCAGTGAAGAAATTTTTCCCAATACCCAATCTAAACCTTCTGTGGCACAACTTGAGGCTGTTTCTTCTTGTCCTATCACTTGTTACTTGGGAGTACAGACTGAACCCCACTTTACAACTACCAGAAAGGAGGTTGTAGCAGAGAGTGATACGGTCTCCTGTCAGCCCCCCTATGCTCCAGACTGAATAACCACAGTTCCCTCATCCACTCTTCATAAGACTTTTCCTGTAGAACCTTCCCCAGCTTCATTACCCTTCATTGGACATGCTCCAGCACCTCAATGTCCATCTTGGAATGAGGGACCCAAAACTGAATACAGTATTTGAGGTGCAGCCTCACCAGTGTCAAATGCAGTGGGATGATTGCTAACCTGGTCCTACTGGCCACATTATTTCTAATACAAGCCAAGATGCTGTTAGCTTTCTTAGCCACCTGGGCACACTGCTTGTTCATATTCATCCATCTTTGACTAACCCCCCCAGGTCCTGGGCAGTTTCCAGCCACTTTTTCTTCTCCAAGCCTGTAGCATTGCGTGGGACTGTTGTGACCTAAGTGCAGGACTCAGCACTAGGCCTTGTTGACAATCATCTAATTGGTCTTGGCCCATTGATTCAGCCTGTCCAGATCCCTCCTTATCTTCAGGCAGATCAACACACCCACCTGACTTGGTGTCATCTGCGAACTTACCGAGGATGCCTTTGATCCCGTCATCCACATTATTTATAATGATACTAAAGAGAACTGGTGTCAATACTGAATCCTGGAGAACACCACTTGTGACCAGCCACCAACTGAATATATCTACAATCAAAATGTTACTGTTATGTAGTTCTCATCATGTAGGGCAGAGCTGGGGCTCTTGAGTCTCCACTTGGATGTGAAAGTCAGCCTGTATCAAAACAAGTACAGAATAAGTTTTTGTGTAAATTTTGAAGGAGCTTAGGTGCTGGAGATGAGGTTATCTGTCTCTGACTAATGTTTATATTGAACCTCTGAAAAGAAGATAGTGGATCCTAAATAAGCTCTGAAAAAGGTTTGGAAGCTTTTGCCCTTGACAATTTAATAGGTCCAATTAAATCTCTTTTTTGTACATTACATAGATACAATATTAGATAATAACATGATTAGATAATACATTATTTAATAATGTTATGTCATGGTGACAGTCCTATTCAAACATTCTATTGGAAATCGGTGGATTTGCAAGCATATCAATAATGTTCATCAGTACAGATAAAACCTTCTGTAGTGTCTTTATCGCTTTTCTTGATGTAGCTCAAGTTTCTGATTAATTATTCATTTTCTCTAATGTTTGAAGATGGGTCAAGATAAATTTAATTAAAAAGCATCTGCTGAACAGTGTTGAGGAAGGTTCTGTGGGGGATCTTTCTGATACCTTTCTTCTCCCCTTGACGTTTAAAGAAGCTATCCTGCTGAAGTTATTTTGTCAGGTTTCTGTCAGGCTGTCTTTCCCACATTTTGCAGCTCATTGCTGCACTCTCTGGTAATCTTACTACACTGACTGGCTGCAGTTATTACCCTTTATATGAAGGATCTATGTTGAAAGCCAGTTATGAGTTTCTGTCCCAGTGGATTGTATGATGAAGTTGAAGCAGGCTGTCATCCAAAGCTGTATAATAGCCTCAGCTGGGAAATACAAAAGTGCCATGGATTATTGATAGAGTCATATCTGCAGTTCTGCTGACAAATTTGATGCCTCTTTTGCTAGGTTTCCGTTATTAAGAAATATCTCTGTTAGTGTGTCTTTCCTTCTCTCTCACTGTGTGTTCCATATGGCTTGGCTTATGATTTGGTATTATACCTTTTATTCCAGTGAAAAATTGTTATACTTAATAACCCTAATGTTACAATGAAAAATTATGAACTTAACAAAATGCTAATGACCTTAATTTAAAAAAACCATACCCATGAAGTATAAATTTAACAAACCATTTAAAAATTATCTTTTATTCTACTTTTTCTGTTTCTTTTAAAGTACTTCATAAAGCATTAGAATACATCATTTTTTTCTTATCTTGAATATCTGTAGTACAAAGGAAAAGGCAGAGAAAGGAAGATTATTTCATCAGTTGTTAAAATTCTGACATGTTGGTAAAATAAGTCTTTCACTTATTAAAATTACAACCAAATTGGCATAAAAATCTTCTGCCCTCTTCATGCCATCGTATGGCATATTGTTGTAGAGAAAACTGAAGACACAATTTTGAAGATGTGGATTGGCACAGCTGCAAAAAAGTTGACTATTTTATTTTATTGTGAAAGTTATAACACTGCTTCCCTTCTGTTGTAAATCAGTTTTTGTCTAGCTGAAGTATAAAATCTGTTTAAAAAAGGTAAATTATGGTGGCAACATGGATTCTGCAAAACGCGTTTTTGTTTTCTTCTCTCCATCTTAGTCAAGATATAGAAGAATGAGAGGCAGTATTCAGTTAAGGCTGAAGTATGTGTCCAAGCAGGAAATCTGGTGACACCAGACATGGCAGCAGCAGTTAAGGAAATACAAAAGATCTCCTTGGTCTTTCAAAGACCATGAAATCAAGAACCAGCTAGTTAAAAAGCATTTTGTCTAATAATTTTCAAAGAAGGGGGACACCACTGCTCTTGACTGTGGTTAAAGTCAACCACCTCTGCCCCAGGTGATAAAAGGTTTTGAGTGCTCCCATGTGCAGCATTCAGTCCTTCCTCCACTACAGAGGATCTGGCTGGTGTTGATGTCCATCAGTCTGTTAAGACATAATGGGCTTATGTCACTGAACTCACTTCTGAGAGGGTCCAGTGGAGATCTATTGGAATGTCTTAAAGTGAGGCTGGAATGTTGAACGCTGAGCTGACCTGTTAACTTGTTTTTAAAAATCCAGAACAAATGAGGAAAACTTAGGAAAAAAGGAAAACCATCCCTGTGTTAAGGAAAACAGTGATTGAACAAAGACACTGAAATCAAACTCTAAGCAGTGCTTTAATGAAGTTTCACTAAAGAACAGATACTCTAAACAGCTCTTTTGCATATGAAAACCTAAGTACCTGTTGGTGGTAAATCTATTACTTTGTGACAAATGTCCCTTTTACAAGGGAGCATTAAAGTATTATGTTCAGTACATAAATACTGTGGGCACTTCACTTGTTAAGTTAGAGATGGGTATAGATAGAGAAGTAACTTAGTTAATTTTGATAAACTGCTCTCTGAGACAGATTCTACTTCATTATTCTGTGTTGTATGTCATTGCATTATGTTCCCTTATGGACGCCAGCAGAAAAGGAGCCTGTTGTCTTGGTCTAGTCAGGCTGCTGTCCTTCGGAGGAGGGGAGAGAGAAGTTGTTTCTTTCCTGAGTGCTCTCTCAGAAGGAATAGTCTCCACAGCATGTTGTGGAGCAGGGAACTGGGGAGTCATGAATGAGCTGGAAGTCTGCGGCACAGCAGAGGCTGGTCAGGGAAGAGTCAGGTATTGCATCCTTCAAGATGATAGACTGCAAAACTTATCTTTCTAGACACCCAGAAGTGACTGTGGTGTCTGCAGTAACCAAGGAAAAAATGGCACAGACTCTGGATTGAGCAAGTCTGAAGGAAAGACACGAGCTTGCAAGAAGGCAAGACCCATTCTGAGTTTTCTTGTAGTCAAAATTAAAAAAATAATTATAATAAAAAATCCTTTTCTTCACTTAGACTTCTCAGTTCTTTTTTTTAACAAAAAAAAGAGGTAGAATGAAGCATTATGTTTTGACAGGCTCAGGGACCCATCATCCCAACAGTGAAGGAGTGTGTGCAATATATCCCTTTTTATGATAAACACAAATGTAACTATTTAAAATTGTTAGCCTGGTGTCTGCCTTGACTTTGTTTCCTTAAGTAGTAAAAAGACAAATCAGGGAAAAAAAAAGAAAAAAAAGTCGTTTGGAGACAGGAATGAAGGAAGATCTTAAGCTGAAAACATATTGCTTGGCTGGATATACTGAGATACTGTTGTATAAACCAGTGTATATCAGCAATGGTATTTGAGTCTATCTGTATAGACATTTGTGTGTGTTTACCTATACGTACGTATTTATACAGACACGCACAAGGTGATTCACTATGGTAGTTGTACACATATATTCCTCCCCCCCCCCCAGTACATATCCTTTTGTCGTAACTTGGATAACAGCTCTTGTGCTCGTTACCATTGGTTTAGCACACAGAAAATACTGCATATAATCACACACAAGAAAACATTTGGAGACAACTCAACAGCACATATATGACCTACTGTAGAGGACCCCCTTTCATAAATAGATCATATTTTTTTAAGATGACATAATTCTGCATGACCATAAGACAGATGGGCTGTATGTTTGTGTCCAAGAAGCATTCCTGGATATCCTGTGCAGAACACACAATGTAATGGAATGTGTTTTCTATATTCCTTCCAAGTGCTATGTTGCCATTGCTGTCAACAGGTGACATAGTCAAAAGAGTAACTGCAGAATATGCACAACAGGTTAATGGTGAGAATTTCTTAATCCTGTTCATGAACGTTGAAATCTTACAGGAGGTAGTCAAAAAATCTTTTAAAATACTTTTATTTTCTTTCTCCTCTATTACTGCAGACTATGGCTGCATCATCCAGACTGGTGGTTGGTACTAATAAGCCTTCCCCAAAGAAGGCAGCAGCAGATTAACCACAATGCTGGGGTTTTTATTTTTTTTTTCCCCTCCCTTCTTTTTTCTTTTGCTTCCCTTTAAAAGAAAAGCTGTCTTATATGGGAGTCAGTGTGGAGATTAAAAAACTGATATTTGATTGGAGAATGGTTAAGGAACTGACTTGTACTTTCTGCAAATGTTGGTGAGAAGCTGCCAGCGAAATTGAACACATTGTATTAATTCATTAGAAAATAATATATTTTTCGAACAAATGTCCGTATTTCTAAATTCAGAAGATGGTGAATATAAGGACTCTGCCAGCTAAGCCAAACTGCATATTCTCCTGAACTAATGGGATTTACTAAGATCTGTGCCTGGTGTCTTTGGTTCCTGCAGACTGGAGTCTCTTGAGACAGTTTGTGTTGAGAATGCCAAAACAGGGTAAAGAGACAGATGTAGGTGAAAAAGGCTGCTAGCTTTTCCATTGTGATCTATTGACTATGGCTGCATCATCCAGACTGATGTTTGATACTAATAAATCTCCCCCAAAGAAGGCAGCAGCAGATTAACCACAATGCTTTTTTTTTCTTTTTTTTTCTTTTTGCTTACTTTATAAAGAAAAGCTACCTTATATGGGAGTCAGTGTGGTGATTAACAAACTGAGATTTGTTTGAAGAATAGCACAGCTAATTTATCTGTAAAAAATTAATAGAGGAAAACAGTTGTTCAACATGGAGTCTAAATGAGGATTTATGTTTTGTCCCACCCCCACAGATTTTTGTAGACATTTAGACTCCAAGCCTGCGGACTTTTGAAGAAGTGATCACATAAAAGCAATTCCATGTCCTTTTTATCAAATTTGTTCCTACATACAAACTTCATGAAATGGGGACACTTTCTAAGGCACAAGAATTTAAAGTAGTCTTAATTTGATTCTCGCTGGTGAGGATTACTCACATAATTGAGTACGATGAATGAAAAGGGGCACCTTATGTGTATGTAACTTTTGCAAGTGGAGAAAATGTACTAGAAAAGGAAGTCACTGTTGTCATGTATATAATCTATACCACTTCTCCAATTATACCCTGTCTTGAAAACAATTCTACTGGTATAAAATTCTCCTAGTATAATCTGACATATACATGTGGATTACTTTTATGCTTAACTACAGTTTTTGGTTTTGTTCTTTGGTTGTTTTGTTTGGGTTTGGTTTTTGGGTGGTTTTTTTTTTTTTTTGATATGGTAAAGTAAGATCGGAATGATAAAGGGAAGTATTAAGTTGTCTAAATCTAACAATTGTGTAGTGAAATCTAAATATTAACAATCATGAAATATTTTTTTCACTTAGCTTCTTTAAATAGTAATAGCTATTTCAATAAAATTTGTGAGGAAATATTTTTCCAGATTTGTCAGATTAAAAATTTACATACAAACTTCTTCAAGGAATTTTATTTTCCTAGCTACAGGAAATATGGCTGTCATGTCCTCTATGGCAGGAGAGGTTTAAATTCCTTCCCAAAAAGATATGGCCCTTTTAATTATGTGGGTTTTTTTCCCCACTTTTTTTTTTTCCCTAAAGCTTCTGGAAAATTCCATGAACAAAAAGGAAAGTGGTTACCATTTAAAATAAAATAAACTCTTAACATACAAAATATGAGTATTCACTGAGTCAACCGCTGGTAGGTGAATGTTGCATTGGCAAGAGAAAGAAAAAAAAAAAAAATACAGAGCTGTATGAGTGTAAGTGTGCACTTCATGAAACCTCAGGCTTGTCTGCCACAAAATAAACAGGCTAGGAAAAAATAATATGCCTTCTTTTAAGACACTTTTCAGTTAGGTCAATAGACACAGTTAGAAGAAGAAATTGTGCAGTATATCTTTCTTTCTAATTTAAGATAAAATGTCCACAATACATGAAAACGCACTTTATGTGCATTTTTTTAAAGCTGTCAAATGCAGCTGTAAAAATGTTTGTGCACGTGTGCATATGTGAAGAAGAGGGAAATTTATATAAGTCAAGGTCTGGCAAGCTTTTTTTTGTAGCAAGTAAAGACAGAGCTGTACCTTAGCAGCACTCTTGAATCAATACAGTGAAGTTGAGTTCCTTATTGATTCTCTTGATAAAATGATACAGTTCTCTCTTTCTCTCTCTCTCTCTCCTCTCTAATACAGTAGAGCATTAAAGAAGCAGAATAAGTACGTTTACAGCCTTCTTAGTGCTGCCCACAGGGTGCTATAAATGCACAAACTGGGTATAATTGAAGCACATATTAACTTACCTTCTGTTGTACAGGAAGAACATAAGCAGGCTGTTAATGTGCACAGTGTTGAAACTCTTAACTTGGGGGATGAGAATTAGCTTGCAGTAGTAATTTGGTAAGCACCTGGGAAAATTGCAAGCTTCATTTCCTGCAACGTGGAATATGATTAAAAAGAGAATATATTATTATCAGGGGTACCATTTAAAAATGGGTAGACAGCATTCTATGATGTTAAAAAGGAAATTGGAAGTTGTATCCAAATGTTGAAGATGCTGCATGTTAATTATTGTCTACCACAGTGCATTGGAAGTGCAATTCAATTATTTGCTTTGTCAAGCAATATTTTGATTAACTTGAACTTTAATTTTGTACATCTGGTGTTTTTCACACTGTGATAAAAAGAGTGTTGAGGTATGCTACTCTGCCAACAGTATCTTGAAACATCAGAAAGAACATATGCAAAGCAACAGTAAGCCATATTAAATACAGGAAAGGCAGCCTTACCCCACCCCCCACCCCCCCCTTACTTTTTTTCTTTGTAGAGAGGGAGAAAAATAAACCTTTCTCAAAGGGCATTCAGTAAAAGCACAGGGTTGATTGTGTATTTATGGATATGGAGCCTGAAATTATGTTTGTCTCTCCTGCATTGTCTTTAATTGGTATGATCTCATTCCTATGATTACCGTATTAAGTTATGATAAACCCTGAAGTTGTAATGCACTATGCAAAATACTTTTGTAGATCCCAACTAGTAGGAGGTCAATAGATTGGTCTTTGGTAATAACCAGAAAAATTGACCGTAAGCTTTTCTGGGTTGTCATGTCCTGTTTCTCATTTGTGTATAAAATTAAGCCCTTAAATTTAATTATGTGGTTATTAATTCAATAATAAAAAAACCCTCAACAAAACAAAAAAAAACCCCCAACCAACCAAAAACAAATAAGAAAAAATAAAATTAAAAGTACTCTCTTATAGGTATCGTTTTTGTGGGTGCTCCTACTCATGGCTCCAGGAGATACCTTATAGTGGACTGTGGCTGGTCAGCTTGTGAATTTGCTGTGAGTGTTTTTTCTTTTGTTTATTTGTTTTTGGTTTGGGTTTTTTTTGGTGTGTGTTTGTTTTTTTCATTTGATAGTCCCTTGCAGGAGCTACAATACAAGTGGGGACTGGAGTTGATGTTACAGATAACACTGACTTCCCCAAGGGAAACAGCCTGAACTGAGGAGGAACTGGCAGCTGCTGGGCAGAATATACATTACATTAATTTACCCAGAGGCAGCCTTCTGCTGCAGAATGTGCTTCCTTAGACCTGCCAGAGGATTTATGGCAGGCTCATCCTCTATTACTTTTAAAATTTGCCCTGCTGCAGCTCCATCCCTGTAGGCCGTACTCTGTCTCACAAGATTCAGTTAGCTCTCAGCATTTTTTTCCCATTAAATAATTGATTTTTATGTAGCATTCATAGAGAAATTATTTAATTAGCTGAAATGAGTGTCAGGTGGCATGCAAGGAGATATTTTTTACCAACTGAAAAGCCTCAGATACTTGATTGTGTGCAAGAGAGCTGGAAACATATGGCATCTATAGGAAGTAGGAAATACTAAAAGGTGAAAGTGTGCAAACGGATGTTTTGCCATTTCCTGAGGTGTTTGCTCTGAGTAGTTTCACAATTGGTAGTTTAAAGTATTAACAAGAAAAATGGCATAGAAGTTTTTATGTAAATTATTTTTTTAAAGGAAAAAAATAATCTTTCTTCCTTGTAATATGACATGGAATTCAAGTGGTTTCTTCAGTTCAAGAGATCTGCATAATACAAAACAGTGAATTTAAATTATTCAGCAAAATAACTTGTTTAAGAGATTGGGAGCTGGTATGAGAAAACCTTGATTCAATTTGCTTAACGACTTTTGTGGCATCACAAACAACTCATGTGCTCCCTCCTTGGCCCATTTTTCTTCCCTGCCACAAAATGGTGATGAGGGCAAGTAAGTTAAATGGCATTAGGGAGATAGGATGGTAATGATCAGAATTGAATTAAAACATTCTAGAACAGCTTTCCAGAGCACAATAAGTTTACTGGCAAACTTAACATAAAAAAAAAAAAAGATTTTTGAAGAAGGGTGGGTGGTAAGTAAGCATTACTCAATGAATGATAAAAGAAGATGTTCTAATAGACAAGTGTTTCAATTCTACTGAATTATGTCAATTCTGTATATACAGAACTAGATGAAAAGGAGAGAGAACACAGATCACAGAATCACAGAATATTAGGGGTTGGAAGGGACCTTGAAAGATCATCTAGTCCAACCCCCCTGCCAGAGCAGGATCACCTAGATCAGGTCACACTGGAACGTGTCCAGGCGGGTTTTGAATCTCTCCAGAGGAGACTCCACAACCTCCCTGGGCAGCCTATTCCAGTGCTCTGTCACCCTCACTGTAAAAAGTTTCTCCTTAGGTTTACATGGAACATTCTGTGTTGCAGCTTGCACCTGTTGCCCCTTGTCTTATCACTGAACATCACTGAGAAAATTAGGATAGACTTGTGAAGAGAGCACCAGAGTAGAATTCAAGTAAATAGCGTGCTTCTGGTGGTCTTTCTGTTCAGTGTCCACATTAGCAATAGTTTACAGAAAAGTGACCATTTGTGTTTCATCATTTTATTTAATTATTTTTTTAAAAAATATCAACGAAATGGTGCAAATTGAGAAAGTAGAGGGGTTTTGTTAGGTTGGTTGATTGGTTTATTTTACATGTAGTAGCACAAAATCTAGGGGGCTATTTCTGTCAGTATGAGATTTTGAAAAGAGATAATACGGGCCTCTTGAATACACAGGAAAGTCATTGCCTCAGGGATACTGGGACACTTGATTACTGCTTTTTACACACATTAGTGTTCATGTTTGTGAAGCTTATATATAGTATAGGAATAACAGAGGATTTTATTCCTAAGAAATAAATTTACTGGAAAGAACCTGTGCCTTTCTAGGGCTTTCAGGCTTTTTATGTCAAAGGTAAAATTATTTTACAGTCAGTTTCAGAATCACAATGTTCTTACTCATCAAAATGATCAAAAGTTTCAATAAAAAAGTTTCTGCAAGTGACTTTTTGTTGAGTAAAAGCAAGGGTATGTGTTGGGGGAAAAGCTACTAAAATGTCCTGATTTTGTTTTTGTTTTCTCCAACCTTTCCTATTTCTGTAGATCCTGAGGTATGTTATGGCACTGCTGTCTCTACTCTTTCTACAGCAGTTGGCAATGACATGCTGTGTGCAGTTACCTCCATGGGGGAGTTTTCCTTATTTTGTGAGGATGTTTGAAATAATCTAATTTGACTGAACATGAAACTGTCCAAGAGTTTATTATCACAGTGTTTTATACCAGTGAATGCCTTTCTTCTCATCTTGTTCTGCAGCAAGCTTTTTTAAAAGTTATTTATTCTTTCCCTGGATTTTTTAGATCTGAATGTTCTTCTAAATTTTCACTGTTATCAGTAATAGTGTTACCAGGAATATAATTTACTCATTCGTTTATAAAGAGGACTTTTGGAATTTAAATCACATCTGTTATTTTTTCATCATTATTGTGTAAAGTATCTGTATAACTTTATGGAATTATCCGGAATGAGGATAAAGCAGTGATTGGTTCAATCTAACAAATGATATGTAAATAAATTGCAACAGGTAAATTACTTACTTGAAGAGGGCTTTCAGGATTTTTGTCTGTTTGGGTTTTTGTAAAAACAATTTTTTTAGGATTACTATGTAGTTTGCCCCATCTTATCTCTGTGTGTTTAAATAACTGAGAAATTCACTGCGACTTAAATGATGGCAGGCTATTTTAGAAGCTGAAAATTCTATCTGGATGTTCAAGTAAGGTGAATGATATTTTCCTTCAGATGATTTAAAACTGCTTACAAAATCAGAATAGTAGCCTCTTGTCATATCCTTGAATGTTAAGTCTTATGATTTTTTCTGTTTATTAGGGTTTTTTTTATTTTTATAGGAAATAAGATGACTGATAACCCTGTCTCTTGGAATAAAGTAAAGCCTTGAGGTTAAAACTGTCTAGACTCTTTTTTCAGTTTGCTTTCTGACCTTTTCTTGTATTACAGCAAGTGAACTAACATCTGACAAACCTTTAATTTTGGCAGGTTAGGCTAGATGTTATTTTAAACAGAAATAGAGTTTAAAGACAAATGTCTTCAAACTTGTAATACTGTTATTTTTCACAGTTCAACTGAACATGACTACTTCTGTGGGTCTTTCTTTTGTTTCTTTAAGTAAATATATTTTTCTAGGATTTGAATTATTTTGAAGACTTTAGGCAGGATTTTTAAGCTGGAAAACAATTACTCTTAGCTTTGAGCACAGACAGCAAGAGGGCAAAATTTTACTTCTTCCTTCTGATATCAGTCCTTTGAATAGCTTGACCTATTTTCAGACATTACTGCTCCTCTGACAAGTCTTTTTTTTAATATCAGTCTATAAAGGCTATATACATTTATCTGGTTTTATTTATCTTGTATTTTTAACTGTGAGAGCAGGGGAATACTGATTACACCATTCTTAGTCAATCACACTGCCATAACAAATATTCCAGAAGTTTTAATGTGCTGAAAATCTCTGGGCAGAGAAATGCCACGTAAAAGTTCTACGTAAGGACACATGAATGTTGCCTACAAAAACTCCCCTCAAATTGGAAACTGACCCTCCCAGTCTATTTGTATCTTAATATGGAAGAGCCCAATGTGAGGTCAGGTGTGATTGGTGCCTGTATGCAGACTGTCATGATAGATGTGAGACATGACTTCTGCTTCAAGGGGAAGAAAAGAGGGAAAAGACAGCTGAGTTGCCCAGGCCCTGGGACTCCCTGTACCAGAGTTGACAAGTAGTTTGCTGATAAGTTGTTTGGTTTGTAGATATTTGCCAGGTGAGCATGGATGGTTGTAATGTAAAAAGTTGATTTTACATTCTGTGCATAGGATTTGCAGCACTTGCACTGTAGATGAGGCTGTTATCTAGAGGATTTTGGAGAAATCTGGGGAGAAAAAAAGAACTTAACTGATGTCCTTGTGGTCAGACGTTGAGTTGGCACTTACACCTTTTCTTAAAACTCTTGCAAGATCTCCAGAACTGTGAGAGTGCAAAAAACCATCTTATTTTATATCAGGTTTCCTGATACCCTAACTTAACACCACAGAAATGCATTGTGTATATAAACACATAGTTCTATGTTAAGACACAAAAAGTTATGATGGTATCCACAATTCAAGGATTTTAATGTGCTTCCGTACTTGCTTTGCTTTGTAATAAACGTTAAAAAGCAAAGAAGACCTATGGAATTTCATTCCATCTCGTGTAAGTATACTGCTCTCCCACTTTGTTTTATATTAATATCACCACGTGAAATCTAAATATTTCTAAGAAAATTTTCTTTCACAATTTATGAAAATCAAATGAGGTTCTTTTCCTTCTTGCAGGGGCAAAGATTATGTGTTGTATTGAATTTCCAAGAAGGATACTTAGTTCTGAAACAAAATGTAGCGTTTTCATTTTGTTAGTTTTAATATTTCATGTGGATTGGTTTCAAAAAAAGGCAGCCTTGGTTAAATTTTCTCCACAAGCAACTGTAGTTGATATATTATTTATCTATCTACCTTTATATCTCTATTTATTTATTTATTTGATTTTGGTTTCATGCAGGACTTGCCTCATATTCAGCAGATAACACTTTGTGATCTATAGAATGAAAATGTCTCAAAATGGTTTGTGGTGTATTCTGTAAATACACAGTATTTTCAGAAATACGGAGCTGTGATAATAATTCAACCATGTATATACATCTGTTTTCTAGGAGTTTGACAACTTGGGATTTCATGCTGTTCTTTCAGGTATAGTTTACTGTTTGGTATATGTTCTGCATACTAACTACTGTGGAGGGTAAAGGGCTAGAACCAGAATAGCTTTCTTTTTTCAGCTTAAAGAGAATTTCCATGTTGTGCTTTCTCCTCATGATACTTCAATTGTAAATGCTGTAGTGCCTAAAAACTGAGGAAGGACAGAAATGTCTCAAGTAGGCATTAATAGTTGGTATATAGAATCATGGGGGTTAGAAGGGAGCTCTGAAGATCATGAAGTCTAACCCTCCTGTTAGAGCAGGGTCACACAGGAACAGATCCAGGCAGGTTTAGACAGTCTCTAGGGAAGGAGACTCCACAACCTCTCTGGGCAGCCTGTTCCAGTGTTCTGTCATCCTCACTGGAAAGAAGTTTTTCTTCAGGTTGAGGTGGAAATTCCTCTATTCCAGCTTGTGACTGTTGCTCCTCATCCACTGAAGAGAGATATATAGATACACTATATATGCATGCAGACTGTATGTCTGAGGCTCCAATCTGAATATGACAACCTCTAAGGTTAAGAAACTATGTTTTATACTTTTGAGGAATCTCTCTCTTTCTTTCTTTTTGACTAAAGAACATTATAAAACTGATCTTGTAGTGAGTTCTCTGAACATTTTCAAACGCCCTACATAGGTCTGAACAGTTAAGTATACAGGATTTGTGAAGCCAGAAGTGTTTCGCAAAGAAAGATGAAACACAAATTTGTGAATATCACTATATCTTTGCATTTGTGAGCAAAGTTTGGTAGGTTTCATTTTCCATCGGAGAAGACTGGAGATAATGGATACTGTCACAATTTAGGGTCAGGGCAACCTTATTTATTTATTTATATATTTTTTTAAATTTGGAAATCAAATTGCTGCAGAAAAGTAGTCTGAAACTCAAGCAATGCTAGAAAATGTATGCTGGAAATACTGTTTCGTATCTGAAAATTCTTCAGCTGAGAAAATATCGTATGTGCTATTTAACTAAATATGTCATTAAGACATTATTTGGAGTACTCAAAGTCCTTTGCATATAATCTTAAGTACCCTTTTCTATTTTATATTTATTTATATAGAGATTTATATTCCCTCCAATTTCCTTTTTATAGAGTAAATATTAATTTTAAAAGACTGGTTATAGTAATCAAAAGGTTTTTGAATAAATAGGTTTTGTACTCTGCTGGAAAACCACTTGAACTCTGGTGATATGGAGAAGTTTTGAGAGTTCATGGGAATACTGAGGTGTTTTTGCTATAATTCCACTATTGCTAAGACTTTGAGATTCTAAAGTTTTTGTCGCTTAAGATTGTATGGCTAATACCTTCTATTAGGAGCTATGTGTGGGAGATAACACCGAGTTCTTTTTATGTGTAGCCCTTGTATAAAATAGTTTGTAATAAACCTGTGCTGTAGATGATGAAAATATGTGTGACCTTAAAAAAAAGGTGTAATACTCTGCTGACTATTGGACACCTCTGGACGCTTTTCCCCAGCACAGATGGAACATTGGTTGGTGCCTTCAATGTAATGTTATTCAAGGAGCTTTAAGAGTTCTAAAGTGGATATGCTTAAGTAGAAGCTATGAAGGTGCTACGTATCAATTGAGAAAGATAATTTAATTGAAGAGCTGCTTTTGAAGTTTTTTTGCTGCACTTGGAATGATAAATGGAATTGTGTGGTAATTTCCACTCTCTTGAAAACTGCGGTCAGCAGTTTGGGAAAAATGTATCCAGTTGTTTGTCTGGCCTGGGAAATCTGGCAGAAGTCTTCTCTTTTCTACATCAGGAACAGATTTTTAAATCTCAGTTGACTAAGTTGAGCAAAACATAATTTTGAGTGTTGGTTTTACACATCAGACCACAGCACAATGCAATAATCTAGTTAACATCATTACCATCAGTGACTGATTTATTGTAGCTAAATTTTGGATTTTCCTATCGTCTACTCTAGATATGTTTCAGTGTCAGCTTTGCTCCTGAAACATGTTCCTGAAAGCATTTAACAAAGTTCATTGTACCAAAGTGCTCCAGGAGTCTATTCTCAGCATTTATACTAATTTTAAAGGACTGTATCTTTCCATAAGAGAAAATCTGGGAGAGCACTGGAGTATTATTAAACTTCAAGGAACTGCATTCTCCCTGTGAAATGATGCAGCTTCACTAGATTGTATATGGAAGCTAAGTCTAGCCAGACTAAGCAATTTCATAGGTGGTGATTTCAGGCTATTAGATTTAATTTCCGTGTCAGAGCCACAATAAAACATTTTGGATGTAATGTTAAGAAAGAATCTCCCCTCATTTTAAAGCCTCTTTCTCTTTGTTATGTCTTCATTTTCCTAGTGAAACACTGCTAAAACTGGTGGTTTTAGTTTTGAGAAGAGCACATTTACAGTAGGTTTGATCCAGCTGAAGCTTAACTCAATTTTATTGCCTATGAGTATAAGCTGCTAAAAGGTGCTAATACAATTAGTGCTGGTTTTGTAGATATCTTAATTTTCCTTTGATATTAAACATCGATGAGATAGGAAGTAAGAATCATAAAAAACCAGACATGGAAGAGTATCATCAACCTGAAATAGTGTCAGAAACTTTATGTACTAAATTATTCTTGATATGGATATTCTTTACACATAAATACTTTTTTATTTCTAGAATTTTCAGGTTCTAATATTTTCAGGTTGATTCTTTGGCATGATGCCAGTATTTTCTAGGTTGGCCTATATTGTGTCCCTCCGAGTAATTTTCTAAGAGTCCATTGCTATAGAAAACAAATGAACAATAAAAGCCCTTTGAAGATAAAACCTTTTGCTGGGTTATCACCAAAAAAAACCCCCAAAACAAAAACAAAACAACAAAAAAACCACAACTTCCAACTAGGGAAGGAAAAATAATCTGGTTTCAGCATTTCCTGGGAAATATTTTGTATGAATGGAGATACTGAGTAGTCAGCTTTGAGATAAAAGCTTGGAACAGATATTTAATGGTATTTCTAAGAGTCCTCCAGAAAAATTTATCTACTGTTAGGAGGAGGAAACTTATTTATCCTGGCCTCCTATTCATTCCTCAGTTTTTTTCATTCTCTTAGCAGTTATGTTTTGGGTAAAAGCTGTTTCTTATGCATACAATATTCTTTCTGTTCATCCAAGCACCTCTGCTAAACTCATTTGACCCTTATGTAATTAAACTGTGTTCTAAAGTCTGGGCCAAGAAGACACACTTTTTTCTTTTAGATACCTGTTCTAGAATCAGTCACTTGCAAAATAAATAATGTTGTTGCTTCCTCCTGCCCTGTTTTTGGCTTTTCAAGCAAAGTATTTTGGATTTTCTTATCATTTACCACCACACATATAGTAATGAATTTACAGATTATTTTTTTTCAGGCGGGTTTGATTTCTGTGTAACACAAGTAAGAGAATATTATGCATTGGCCTTTTTTTATTTCCAGTTAATAACAGCTAATATACGTCTTCTATAGATGGTTTCAAGCTAAATGCTTAAAAAATTGAATGCTTGTCACTTAAGTGGTTTTTCTGGTGCTTAAGTGCCCTTAATGCTAGAAAACTGTCTTAACTCTATTTAGAACTTATCTTGAGACAACTTCCAAATGCAGAAGCTCGTACTGCTCTCTGCCAGAGTAAAGAGCTTTTATTACATCTATTTACCGTCCATCCATATACTTGCTATACCACAACTGGTGACCACTTGGTCTTTTCTTCTCTAGGAACCAGGATGAGCCTAAGCATTTGTGGTTTGATTTCATTCCAGGAAAACACTGAAAGGAGCTTCTGGCTGTGGTGTGCTCTGGGTGTACTCTCTGTACACAATCAAGCAGTTACTGGGTGTGACCCTCAAATACTGGTCAAATTTTAGAAATTAAAATAGACAAATGACAGTTGTAGCTCTTTTATCAAGATAATGTTAATCAGACTATATATCCTGGTTAATAGTAGCTGTTTGAGATATGGTTTGCAAATTTCTGTTCTGTCTTTGAGGGGTTTATAATTCTTGAAGAGGAGGGGGAGGATGTTAAATTGAGATAATAATTTACCAGAGATGTGTTACTTCCTTTTCTTTTCCCCTTTTATTTACATTCAGATCTTAGAATTCACTTACTAATAATATTAATGAAGAACAAGAAAACAAGATTTAGCTGTGGGAACATGATGCTGTTAAACATCCAGTATTTATTTCCTTCTAGTGAACTCCATTGCTTTTTTGGCATTAGAATATAATGTGCATAGAGAGTAGCCATGTTGGCAGAACTTGCCTGTAATTGCTCTAAAGCTAGGTAAATAGATCATAAAGGCTTTTAAAGAAGACATTATGGTTTGCTGGTTCAATGATCCGTATTTGAGAAAACACTTTATTAGCCAACAAGAGTGTGAGTATTTATATTGAACAAGTTAAAGTCAGCATTTCATCAGGTAATCTCTTTTTTTTTTTCTGTGTGTGCAGAGTATTAATATGTTAAGTGCCTCTAAATTAACTTTTGTATCCTTTGGTCCCTCTTTTTATCCTCACCTTAGCATCTTTCAATCATTTAATTCTGCAGAAGATAGATTTGCTAGAACAATGATCGAGACATGTTAGAAGTCCATTGTTGTCACAACCAGTGAGTCAGCTGTGTTAACACTATAGTTCGACTACAGACATGTTTAATAACCTGCGTATATTCAGCAGAAAATTAGCTGGTCAGCAGTTACCTGTCTGTCGTAAGGTGACAGCTGTGTGGTTTCACATACGCCCTTTCAAAGATTCATTTTTAAGAGGCAGTTGAAATCTATTGTTTACTGGGGGACTTAGGGAAGGGATAAAAGTCTTGACAATTTTGAAAAGTTGTATATCTTCATTTTGGTACGAGATTTAATAACAGAACAATCAAACATGTAACTGATATTTCTTTAAAATCAGTAATGCTGATTCACAAAGCATTTATATTCTATGTAGGGATTTTTTTTTTCCTCTGTCCTCAAGAAGCTTGTTATGAAAAACACACATAATTTATCAGTGTTTGGAGTCTGCCTTTATGTAACCTTGCCGAGTTCCTGAACGTATGATGTTCTTAATAGAAAAAATGAATTATTTCTAGTCCAAATGACACATAGTAATGAATTTCTCTTAACATCTCATAGTTATGCTCTGTGCTGGCATCCTAAAGTGTCAGGGAAGAAATGAAAGTGAGGTTGTGGCTGTGGATTAAATGTAAATGATAGGTATTGTGCATTCGTCAGCTTGTTTCTTCCTTTTCTAAATTGATCCTACTACAAGTTTATCACTACAATCTCTGAATGACCTGTCAGAAGTTTCATAGTGTGAACTGTGAGATGAATCAATTAGTAGTTTGCCATCTACATTGTATGTATTTTAACTTTTATTTGGGTTTGTTTAAAGGGAGCACTCAAGTTATGACAGGTAGAAAAATCCCATTGCAACATAGTCATTTAACAGATATCCCTACATTATAATTATGATCATATATACAAGAATGTACCGAGATGGAAGCTAGGGAAACTTGGAATATTTAGTGGTCTTGTTTCTTACTTTTGCTAATTAGGGTTTGGTTTTGTTTTAAATGTGTATTACAGAAGTTAAATGGAATAGGTAAACATACATAGTTGAGCAGAGAGTGGTGGTTATCTTCTGTGGACAGAAACCTGTCAACTCTGATGAGAACTAACGAAGTTCTACAATGTTGTATAATGTTAAAAACTCTTATGAATCATTAGATTAGATTGCATAATTTGATACAATGGCTGGTTGATAGGTATTAAACCTAATGTTTGAGTACTATTAAGCAAAATACTTAGTAAAGCGCTCAGCAGTGATGAGAGCATAACGGTATGCGAAGTGGTCCTGAAAAAAAGTGCTACTTAGTAATTTTTTGCAGTGTTAGCTGTTTCTTGGTACTAGCCACCAAGTTTGTATTAGCTGAAATTATTTCTCTTTGCCTGTATTTGTCTCTCTGGCAATAGAATGGAGAATAGTAAGTCAGTGGTTTTCCAAGCAGAAAACATTTTTTTTTTCTAAAGTTTTCCCCCTTTGCATGCTCATCTTATGTGTAGTCATATGAAAACTGTGCAAAATCACTCAAGTTTGGTTGGTGATTCCCCAAAATTGCACCAGTCAGAAATGACTAAAGCTAGATGTCACGAAGAGGTGTAAGAGGCACTTCCAAATGGGTTTTGACAGAACTATTTTTATTTTATTTTATTTTCTGCTCTTGCATTTATTTGGAATGAGATGTTGCATTTAGGTAATATAATTTGCTATTAGTTTCAGGGCATACTGAAATATCTGTGGTCACCAAGCTCTAGTTCATAACCTACCCTACAAGGATTGGGTATTTAATTCTTGTAGAGTACTTCAAGCATTTATAAGCAATAGTCTTATGGAAGGGCGTGTGCACTGGTCTAGTATTCAGAACTGCTCAGATACGTGTCAGTAATCAGTCAGTCGTGAATGGATAAAGCAGGCTGATGTTGAGTTTAGTCAGCTAACTAAACCGGCATTTATCTACTTATGGCAGAAGTGATTGATCCTAGAGGAAGTGAAGAAAATTATGCTGGTTTATCCTGGATGAGGATTAGATTTATAACACAAGGCTTTACAAGCGGAAAATGTTACATTTCTGTTTGTCACTGAATTTGATCTCGTGTTTGTAGTATCAGTTTCAGCGTGATTAAGCAGCTGTTGATTTCATTCAAGAAAGATGAGATTAGGAATCATTTTATAATTTTTTTCCCTCTTAAAAATCGAAAACTAATTGAAAAATGCTGAGAAGACTGGAAAATGAGATGCATCAATTCTGTAGTGTCTGTTGTTGATACTGATGGTTTTAATAGTGGTATTATTATTCTGTTACTAATTCACTATGATTAGTGTTCCAGATACTGTAATTAAAAATTCACCTTTAGGCTTAATGTGTAGTGCAGACAATGAACCGACAATGGGATATGAAGTGAATAGAATCTGTTGTTCTAGCACTAAGGAAATCTGGCAGCATTTGTGCTTGACTATAACCCCACATTAATACAAACATATCACCACTGAGTTTGTGATTAACCTTCACTGCTTATGTGAAGCTCATTACCAGTACTGACCATTGAGATGAATATTTGATTTAAGAATAATGTTAATATGGGCCTGACCTGCAATTGCTGGAATGACTCCTCTTGACATTGTGAAGATGAAGTTTGAGGTGCAACATTTAAGAACTTTTGAGTGTGTTCTGAGCAGATCCCCTTATTTTTAATTTTGGAAGTCTCAAAAATGTGTATTTCCAAAGTGGCACAGAAAAGGTCTCATTTTTTTCACAGAAAACAGTCTGATTATTCAAATTGTGTATTACAGCACTTCATTGCAGGCCCTGATTATCTTTCATCTTATTAAAAAGCTGTTGAAAAATAATTTATGATTTAGTTGCTAACAGATGATAAAATATTCATTTGAGATAATGGCACAATCAGATTATATTTTATTGCTCTCAGTTTATTGGTCTTGATAAACGGACAGTGGATTAATTATACTTCTCTTTTACCATCTCCATAACGTGAAGAAATATCACTACTGGGAAAGGAATTACTTCATTCAGAGTAGAATCTTTTTGTTTTAATGACATAATTTCAGGTAATAAAAGAAATAGCCATGACTATTCTGTGCCTCATATAACCAATTTTGAAACTGTATCCAAATTGGCTTTGGAAAAAAAGACTCGGTGAACAAGCATTTAAAGGTGAAAGTAAAGTCTTATTATGCTATTCCTTCTTTGTGTACTCAGAAATCAGAAAAGCAGCAGAAACTTTTTTTTTGTCAAGTCTCTGACAGTTTGGGGTTCAGTCAGTTTTCAGATGTAAATAAGATGTCTCTACTGAAGTGCCTCATTTCACTCTGCTAAGCTTCTTTTTCTTGTGGGTTTTTTTTTTTTTTCTTTCTTCTTCCTGCTACTTCTTTCTTCTTAAAATAAAATACAAAGATCAAGGGAATGTTAGTGCTGATGGAAGATGTCAGACTGACAGCCTTAGAAAATGAGGGCCTTAATTATCCCAAGAAGATGGACAGCATGGACAGCACCAGTGCAGGGTCTCTTTCACTGAACCTTTTACTTCATTTCCTAATCTGAATTGAGAGCACTTCTAGAGTTTAGAAAACAGTTTAATCTCAGCAGCTCTGAGGTCTGCAGCCTAGCTGTTGAAAGTGTTGAGAAGGGAGCCAATTTGTGATGGTATTGAGGGCTTTATTTTAAAAAATGATATATGTATCTATACACTAGGAAATAGTCTGAGCATCATCCCGTGCACTGTCCAACAGTTGCTGTGACAGTGACAGCTCAGTTGTACGCAGCTGTGTTATGTTGTCCTGGTGACCTCCAGGGTGAAGGGCACTGTACTCACACTGGAGGCAGATCATCTCCCTGGTCTGATTTTCTCTTCTGTTTTTGAATTGCAGTTTCTTTAATCTTAATTTAAATGAGACCTATGGTCATGTACTTTTAAGAATTAGCTCATATTTCAGGGCATCAGAAAAAGATGTTAGGATGTGCCACAATGGTACTGTGCTAGTCTTCACGCTGGTGTACTTACTTTTGCAACTGTTTAGGCAGAGTTCTCAGATATATATATATATTTTTTCTTTTTCCTGGGTATTGAAAAACCTAGAAATACGTTAGACACAGTAAAACCCAAACGCCTTCCAAACCATTGAGCTGGCAGCTACTGTGTTGGCTTTTGAGTTAAAATGAATACAAAAGAGCTACAAGGCACTGCTTAGTGCTTTACAAGATTGATTTCTTAAAAGGTAGGTTTCTCTTGCCCAAACTGCTGTTTGTGGCAGAGGAAGTGATAGCTCCCACCGTGCATGGATAGCAGGTGAAATGGGGGCACTGGCACTGTGAAGGGGCTAGAGGCAGTGCTTGTCATTGTAAATGAGCTATACATATTTTTTTTTCTCACAGGGTGCAGAATTTGCAGGCTGTGAGACTGCTTTCAGTTTGCAGATGCAGATTATGAAATGCAGACAGGAAAAAGTGCCCTGAATCAGGGCACTCTGACTTGAGTGGAAGTAGCCTGAATACTAAATACTGGTATAACATACCTACTTTGCTGGTTTTACACTACCAAAAAAAAAAGGTGGAATATATACCATGACAGGTTTCTTTGTTTGATTGTGTATTGTGGTGTTTGGTTTGGTGGTGGGTTTGTTTGTTTGTTGTGGTGGGTTTTTTGTTTGTTTGGTTGGTTTTTTTTAAATCCTGGACTGAATCAGTATCTGTGAGTTTCACTGAGAAATTATTTTGGTCATTGTGCCTGATTTTTTTCTTCCTACTTCTCTTTCTGTTACAGATCATTAAAATTTGTGTGTGGGTAGTAGAGTCTAGAGGTCACTTGTGCTGGAGGGCCTAAACCAGCTTTCATACTTGTTACTGGATGCTGTTTGCTATTTTATGCTGAGAAGTCGTCATAGGAAGAAGAGGAAGGAGAACATAACAAGAGTTTTGTACACTGTCTGTGTTACCTTTCTTAAAATAAGAAATACTGAGTTATAAAGGCTTAAATCGTATGACACAGAGCCTGAGAACAGATAGGGAAAACATGAACTGAATTACATGTAAACTTGCTGATAAGCGTTTGAGATTGTCTGGAAGAGCAGACTAACTGTTGATGCTGTGTTAGGGCAAGAAGCTCTTGATTCTGTAAGAAAGGTTTATAGGACTAATGAAATAGGAAAGCATACTCTGGAAAGGGAAATAATTTTTTTTTTTATGTTGTAATTGAATTATTACAAATACTTTCCAGTTAAAAGAGATATATTTTGTTGCTTTTTCAGTTATTTTAAAAATGTTGGGTGATCAAAAATAGTTTTTAAATGTGTCAAATTTCTACATTCATAGCTGTATTAACCTTCCTTGTTTCATCTGGGAAATGACAAGGACTTACGTTTGGGTAGTACTAATTTATTTTTCTCTTTTTACTTAAATCTCTTATTTCTCTTTCCCCATTTCTTATTGATGCACCACTGAAAGAGGTGGTGGAAAGACAATTTCTTTGTTCAGGAGCATATTGGCCTGGGAGCACAGTTTTGAGGAAACACCAGGAGGAGTCATGTAGAGAACATCATAGACTTTCTTCATTCAGTGTCAAACAAAAGTGAATAGCACCATGCAGAAATTTGCCCAAAATGCTGGTGGTAGAGAAGGCCTGACAGAGCATGAAAAGTTTGTTGTTTCTGTTGTTTGTTTTGGGTTTTTTGTTTTGTTTTTGTTGCAAAGGATTTATTACTCCATAGGAGTTTTCACAATAAGTGAGGCTCAGTATAGCCAAAAAGCCCTGTCCTAAAAATCAAGTCTAGAAATATATATTGGCAGGAGGTAGTCTGTCTAGTCACATAGCTAGGAAAAAATCATGGAAAACTAATGCTCTCTTCAAATATTTAAATAACTTTAAAGCTACTCTTCCGTTTCTCATGTGTAATGACTGATCTTTGGTCTTGTTGAAAAGTGATTACTATATTTATGAGATGTGAAATTTTCTTTTTTTGTGTGTTTTTTAAATACTTAAATATTCAAGCATTTTTTTACACGTGAGTTTCTATAATTCATGTGTAACTATTATGTTTTATGTGTTCAGAAGTTCCATATAACATTGCTGTGAGCTTTCTTGGATTTAGTGAAGATAAAAAAGGCAGCATTTGAAATAGAACTGTCTAAAAGATAATGAGAGTCTTTCACAGCATCTGTGAGATTTCAGCATTTGTTTTCATCCCATACTGGAAGTGATCAGATAGTCCTCTGAAGTTGAACAAGTCTTCATTGGAAAAAACAAATGCTGCATCTCTGAAAAACACTTGAACACCTATGAAATCAATTTTCACTGGCTATTTTCTAATCAATAGTAGTCTTACAGTTCAAATCACATTTGCCTCAAAGATAGTCACCTGCAGTGCCTTGAACCATTAATCTCTCAATTCTAAGTAGGGGCCGTTGTCAGTAGCTGTTGGGTTTTTTGTGTGGTGGTGGTGTTTTTGTTGCGTGCAAGCTCTGCTGCCCTCTCTCCTGCCAGAAAAGTCCTCATGCTTGTGAAAATGTAGACTTTTTGACCAGTGCCAATCAGCTAATTTTTCTCTCAACTGAATTTCTATGTGTATCGCAGTAAGTTTGTGAGTCTCACAGGACCTTAATGGTTAGGTATGGACTAAATTGGCCTTTGACCAGTATTAGATCTCAAATAAAAAGTGGGAAGAAAAAAAATGGGAGAGTTTGGGTAGTGGTTTAGGAAAACATCCTCTCCATTAGGAAATAATTCCACAGAAAGCACTGAATTCATTAAACAGAGCGAAATGTGGTGTTTCTGTTTCAAGATGTGCAAAGTTAATGCGTTGTCTGAGGAAGAAATGGTAGCTGTGTTGAACTTCCTATGCTCCTCACACACTAAAGACTAGGGAAATTAATTCACAGTTATTGCTGTTGAGGGTGAGGAAAAAAAATGAGGAAAGCTTATATTTTGTTCAGAAAGCAGAAATATTTTACAGTGTATTGGATGGAAGAAAGCAATGTAGAGTGGCAAGGCTGATTTTCTTTTGTTGTCAGCGTGGTATGTCATCGGACATGGGTTTCAGAAGATGGCATATATTAATATAAGCAGCTATTACTGTTACTATAGTAATAGGATAAACATTACTTTGAGTGGTAAACTGTTGTGATTAGAAAGGCATAGTTTATAATCATGCTTGTCTGGATGAACATGTTTTCTGCTTGATGGCCTTCAGGAAGGCAACTGGTTGAGGTTAAAGAGGTTTCAGAGTGTGAATGGATAATGAAGACAATTTGCCATCTGTCAAGCGGGAAAAAGAACATTCAATATAGAATCATGCAGTCCAGTGGGGTAGCATAGTAATAGCTGACAGCAATTATACCTGTTGTCCCAGTAATTATTATTTTATTAGGCTCAAGACTAAAATGACTCCTTTGCTTGTGTAGAAAGGAGCGTGGCTTCTGAGTGCTGCAATCTCATGATACAGATAGACAACAGCCATCCGTTTATCATACACAAGGAAAAAAACATAGAAGAAAAAATATAATTTAATTAGTTTCTGTTGGAGAAGGTGGTCTATATCTCTACCTTTAGTTGTCCATTTTATTTATGTAAAGATATTCCTAAGCAGCTTTAAAAGCAGTCATAACTGGTGTCTTATTTAAAATTAATTAATAAATTAAAATTTAACCTTGATTAATATTTAACTCTGATAGATTTGTAGTTTGACCCAGAACCATGTC
>JAAGNO010020964.1:280656-294571 GCA_033439905.1 Ceryle rudis | reverse complement strand
TTATTGAAGATAGCTCCTTAAACACCATAGTACTTTGTGAAAAGGTGCCCCCTTTTAATCCTCACATCTGTATTGTCCCTATCCGCTTCTGGCAGTTGTGACTCCCGGGAACTTGACATCTCATTTTCAACCTGTATATTTATCTTACACCCTTTTCATAGGATATCTCTTCTACTTAAGAAGATAGAACCTCATTAGGAAAACAGGGAGCCAACAAGAACATAAATATCTGTCACTGTAGTAAATCACTATAAATATTTTTCAGTAATTCACAATGACCTGTTTTTTGTTCAACACCCATGTTATTGATGTGTTATAGATTACATTTGTATATACAAAATCACATGTCAGAACTGTTTACCAAATTATTTCTTCAAAGGATTTCTAACCTTTCATTTATCCATAATCAAATACTTACTAAGTGATCACTGCCTCAACATTCAGCTATTGGCATGGCACAAATCACACTGTGCACTTCTGCTCTCTGGGAATTGGGCATGCTTCTTAGAACCAGCAAAATAATACTTGTACATCAAAATTTAAACATTGTTTGCAGAAGTGTGAGTTTGTGTGCAGGAAATTAGTGTAAGAATAGTCAGTGAGAGCTCTTACAGAACAGGAAGGTGATTTTATTATACAAAATGTCTAGGAAGGTTGATTTTATCCACTCACACTCCCACACCTAGAAACACTAAGACGTGTAAATCCAACTGCTGTAGACAGGATCACTTGTGCACAACACATGACAAGGGATGTCAGCTGTCTAGCCCTCACTATGCCTCCTGGTTTTCTCTTGATTGGTGACAAAAAAATGATTTTTGTGCAGATACATACCGTCTAAGACAAAGATTTGACTGCACTGTGGTTCTTTTGTCTCAGAATTTTGCTTCTTTCATCTCCCATGGATTTTTATATCTATGCTGCTTACTGTAGCTAGGGTAGCTAAGGACAATGTGTGCACAGGGAACCTGCTTTGAAATCTTGTCTCAGGGCTGTCAGCAGCCACCAAATGTATATGGATATGTTAGAACTTCGTTAAAGCACTTGTTAAAGCTCCAGCCTGCTGTCATAGTTCCTCATTTCACTTCTTATTCCTGCTCCTGTCTCAGCTGTATAACTCTCTTCTAGTCTGGTCTGATAACTGGACTGTATTTATCTTGCATAGATTTGCTAGCATGACTTTGGGTTCAGGTAGTGCTCTTGTCTAGTCACCTTAGAGTAGGTCTGCAAACTCTGTACCACCTAGACCCTGGCCTGTATTCTAACTTCTTAACCTTTCTCATCATTGCCTTTCTTTTTCTGTTTTCTAGATTCAGTTCACATTGAGAATTCTGCATTTCAGGATGAATCTTACTAAGTTCTGAGGGCTGCTTCCACTTCACTTATAGGATATGTTATCTTCTGGTTCTTCTTTCTTAGACTGATTCCAAAAAGGAAATGAACTAACTTTCCTGAGATGAGGGAAATGGATGGAGCAAATACCCATTAGAAAGAGTGAAAATATAGCTAGAATTTGAAGTTCTACTAAAAAGCATTGTTCATTATATAGAGTTACGATCTTACTACGTTTCTTTTCACATTTCTTCTTGTTATTACTAGTGGTTTTAATTCTTCCTCCTGCAGGAGATGGAATTCCTATAGAAAATTACTTGTTTTGTTTATTCATTATCACTTTACTCAAAAACCTCACACTTTCTTGAATTTAGCCTTTTAAAACCTCTGTGAAGTAGCAGGAATGTTATTATCTTCACTTAAGATACAAGAAATTGAGACACATAAATCAACTTAGGAATTTGTGAAGATACTAGGAATAGAACTGATACCACTTTAGACACAACAAGACCCTGTCACTAGAAGTTCATTCCTCTTTGGAAATTAGATTAGAATAATTTGGGCCTGCAGTCTTTCCTGTTCCTAAATATTGATGATGTAGTAAAGCTTGCTTCGAGTATACCACTATTCTTCAGTCTTCCCACTTAACACTTTTGCCTGAAACAGTGTCAGAGTGGGTCAGATGAACTCTTACGAGGGAAGAGTGACTCCTATAATATAGCCTTTTTATAGTTCTGTTTCTGTTAACTAATCCTTTGTTTCTTGTGGCAACAATAGAAAGCTGAATGGTAGAGACAAATGAGAAGCATAATTGTCATAAACTAACAGCATGGCTAGTGGGATGGGTATGCCAGAAAAAGATAGAAACAGAAGGAGAGTAAGGGGTAATACATAAATAAAGGAACAAAACACTAGCAACTAAGTTACTGAAGAAGTAGGCAAAGCTCAAATTTTCCACCATTAGGAAGAGATGTGGTAGTTCCATGGGATGAGTATACATGTAAATTGTAGGCTGCTCAAGTCTTATAGTGATATAAAATTGTAAACCAAAGAAAAAACTTTGTATGTAGCCTCAGTTTTAATGCTGCTCAGAAATCCTTCTGAATCTAATTTGACTTTTTTTCTCTCCTCATTTTGAAGGCATCCTTTTTCTAACGTAAACTGTTCTTTGACACATGGAAAGGCTCTAGTCTAAATGTCTAAGCATAATTCAGTTTTGCCGTGGCTTATGCTTATCTTAACAATATCACAGCTGACAGTTTTCCTTTCTGTGATTTATACCTGTGTTTTAGGCTTTTTATTACACCGTGGTATGGGGTTGGTGACAGAGAAAGGCTAAATGAGTTTCATACAGATTCCATATCTTGAAGCTTATTCTGTTTTCTGCCTCGCTCTCTTTTTGTGTGTGTGTGTTTTTTTGTTTGTTTGTTGAGTTTTTTGTTGTTTTGTTTTTGTTTTGTTGTGTTTTCTTTTTTTGTTGAGAAGGCCCAGACTTCATTATTTCTCTCTACAAATAAGAACAGAATGCACATCTCCAGCATCAGCACTATATTTCTTTCTCTCTTGATCTACCAGCCTCTTGTTCCACCTTTTATCAGACTCTTTAACAATAGAACAAAACAAAATTGAAGGCTTATTTTACCATATTAATTCACTTATTCTGTTTTCTATTTTGTACTTGCATGCATAATTTCCTCAGAGGAAAAAAATACTTAAATTGTCTTTAATAATTTTTTTTTAATTATGTGAGATTAGAAAGCCTCTATGTTGTGTTTCAACAGACTAACATAGTGAAGGAAAACATGTATGATAGTAGGTAGGTGCTGGAACATTTGAGTCCTAAGCTTGCATGAGCACTTGCTAGAGATGCGTGAGGAAGACTGGTCTGCTTTCATGTTTGTAGAAGAATTTGTAACCCAGTTCCTTGGTTTTCTCATGAAACTGCTGGGATACTCTGGGTTCTTCACTGATGCAGATCATGTTCATTCATTTTTTTATAAACTTGAAGTTAGTAAGAATTTTCTGAAAATTAAAGCTTACTCTTCTTGCATGCTGCCTTCTTTCTGAGTGTCATTTCCTAACATTCCCTTTACTTAGAGTGGCAGGCAGAGCTCTTGTTGGATGTGTATCTGCTTTTGAAAAAATATATTGTGTGGAATTAGCATTGGGTTGAAATGAAGTGTGTACTCAGGATGCATCCCCGAGGCAAAACCAAAATTGTTGGAGTTTTAGCCCACTCTTGTATCCTGGTTTGAAACCTAAAGATCATTTCAGCTAGGGTTGAAATTGTCTAGTCCTTACGGTGCTTCAAGGAGTACCCCACAATCTCACCAGTGCTTTACATCTGTACCATACCTGGATCCCAGGGTAAGGGGGAGGAAACTCATGCTAAGAACTACCCCTGTCTAGAGCAGATTGACCTTAACCATGCTACACAGTGATTGACCCCTGGTCTTCTCTGAGACACCCCCACATTGAGAGACTGGAAACAAATGAGGAATTAAAGTTACTGAGCAGACTAGGCATATCCTGTGGTTAGACTAGTGCAAAATCATACTTGAGCAGTATGACACAGCTGTTGTTTAAACAAATGAGGTTACGCAATTCTACACCAGATTAAAATATGGTAGAGTGTGCCAGATCATCCCACTGAAACTGAGCTGTGACTGTATTGTACCGTGCAAAGTATGTTCACTTTTATATTGCAGAAACTTTATCTTTGTGAGTATAGTGGGTGTAAATCTATTCATTCTAGTAGTTAATCTGGTCAGAGCCAATATATTTTGTAGACCGTCTGTGTTAGAGCTTAATTCTTGTAATCATTTAGAGTAGTATAACTCATTGCAGACAGTGTGTGCAAGTCATGTAGTTAATCTGGTTACAGCTCTTGGTGCAGTCTGTACAAATCACACATCACAACATTTTAATTGCATTGTCAGTCTGTGTTGCATAGAGTTTGTGAAAATCTCAAGGTTATTTAACTCTTAGTTAATTATGGTAAAAACGTGAGCCTTTTATGCCTGGGCACAAGAAACCCAGCCACAACTAGTGGGTTAGGAAATGTACTGATTTTTTTTTTGCACAGGCAAATTAAATAGGATATTATCCTTAGAAAGCAATGCTCTCAGACTGCAAATACAAATTTCATAACTGCAAGGACCAAAGATCCACATATCTAAAAACAATTTAGGAAATCTATGCTGGTTAAGTGGTTGTTGCTGACAGAATCTTTTTTGGTGCTCTACAGTAGAGGCTGAATTTGCATGTTGTATTCTATTCCATATGGTAGTGCTGTGAAGTACACAGAGGTCTCAGTGTTTGGAAGATTTATGGAGGATTTGGGAATTCTGTTTTCTGTGCAGGAATGAAAAACGTGCATGGATAGCAGAGAGCAACATGTAAAAGTTTTTACAGTCTCAGAGTTGCTTGCAAAATCGGAGTGCAATTCTGATTGCTCACAGGTCAATGCACCAGTAGTGGCAGTTAGTTAAGTTTTTACACAAAACCAAAGTGAAATGGAAGTGTTTTTAGCATATTGTTCTCAAGCTTTTTGGTTCAGGGAAGTAACCTTGCATAAAAATGGTACTAGAGAACCTGTCTGTAAGAAAGGAATAGGTTTTGAGTAAACTTGATAGAAGGAGGTCCCTAAACTTCTACACTATCTAGAGCATATTTGGAACTGTATGATGTATATCAAATAGGTAATATCATTCAGTTTAGTGAAACAAACATAGATTTTCTTTTCTGTTGAAACTTTATTATTCTTATCACCGACTCCATCTTTTAATGGCTGACAGACTCTGTGAGATGTGCAGGGGGATCTGGTCATATATATCTTTGTAAAAAGAGAAACAAACCAGCAGCTTTTCATATCTTATATTTGTCTTTAGAAAACTGTGTTTTGTTATGAGGGTATTCCATAAGTTAACATTTATATCCAAGTGTGATTTTGCTTTTCAGGAGCACACAGTAGTGAGTAAAGCCAGCTCTGGATACACCAAGGAAGCATATTGATGGTACCTGAGGCCTGTAGACAGAGCTATTAAATTAACAAAGCCCTGCCTCTCAGTAAGAATGAAATTATGCTTCAGAGCTTTCTGGTTCCATGAGAAGCTTGAGTGCAGTGTCTCTTTCACACATCACTGCTTCAGCTTCTGAGCTTCAGCTCAGAAATGGAAAGACCAAGTCTTCTCCAGCATGTCTGCTTAGCTTCTCTGTATGCATGTTAAACTCCTTTACTGGTGGTTAAATGCTTGTGTTGGCAACTTATGAAAGTGAATTGCATTTGCTGTCAAATACACACACTTGCATTTTTGTGCTTCCCCTCCCTCCAACAAAATGACTACAGTTTTGATAATTCTTTACTTAATTTCTAGGTGAGAGTGCTGCTTAGGGAAAATAAGCTTTGTGTATTGCATCTCTGTTTTTAGTGGCTACTGCAACAATGTGAAGAGCTGCTGTGTTGGTTTTCCATGATCCAAGCTCATTCTTAAGTCTAGTTTATAATATACCAAGGAGTCCTTGACTGAGACTTCAGTGTGTGCTTGGAGAGTATGTCATATGAGCAGAACCATCCCTGCCATGACTGTCCCAAATAATCTAGAAGGTATCAGAGGAAGCTAAGTAAACAGCCCTTATCCAGCATCTCAGTGTTTTCTCATCATTAGATTTTTCAGCAAAATGCAGGCTTTTCTTTTTCTTTTTTTTTTTAATTTTGTAAAAGATACTGTAAACATGAACTCATGTTTTCACTTACAATTGCCTTGCAAAATCTGTGCACCTTTCTTGTTTTACTGTTCCTTTTTCTCAAAGTGTCTCTGAATCTTCGCCATAAGCGAGACAAAAACAAATGGAAGTTCATTCTAGACCTTTAAGTAGTACTTTCAAGACAAAGCAAAGAACTATTTGAATGGGCTAAGGTGATTATAGTTCTCCACATATGTCTCTGGCTCCATTTTCATGGAAAAAAGACTGCTGTGCAGTTGGATATATCCATAATAACTTCAAGTGGTACATGCCATGTGTCTGGAGAAGTAAGAAGGGATTGTAATTAACAAGGGAAGTGGAGATCTAAGGAATGGAAGACAGTAAAGTATGTTGGTGTTACAAGACTGTAGGTCTCTGTTTTACATATCGAGCATCATGTAGGGATCCTTCTTCAAACTGAATGGTGGCTATATGAGTGCAGTGGCTGTCATTCTGTTTGGCAGGGATTTATCACATGGTTTGCTGGTTAGTCTTTAAAAAAAAAAACAAAAAACAAAAAACAAAAAAACAAAAAAACCCAAAAAAACCAAACAAACAAAAAAACCCCCAAAAAACAAAAGCCTGTTTCTCAAAAAAAAAAAATACTGCTATTTTGCAGCCTGGCTGGCACTTCACCTTTTTATTTACTGTTTTTAGTTTTTATTTTAAGTATGTCTGGATTTAAATATTGAAGAGAGATTAATGAAGATAAACTACATTTAGGATATGCAAAACATCACAGAAATCTTGTGCCTTTAAAGCTCATCTGTCATATCAAACAGATGAATAATAATTTATTTTTCAGAATCCTATAACATCTGTTACTGTTCCCTATAATTTGATTGAAAGAACTGATTGATGCTATTTGTACCTGAGATTCATCTTTCTATGAATAAGAACACCAGTTCTGTCTAACTGTTTAGCATTCTATTCATGTCCAGATCCTTTGTTTGTGCAACATTTGGAATGGTCATATTCTTTTCTGAAGGATGCTTTGTGGGAGCAGACAATTCCCTTATATAGTGGAGCACTCCCTGAACAAACACTCACTCAATAGATGGTATTTTTTATGAAATATTGCAATTTATATTACTCCATGGCTTGAACCTCAAAACATAGACCAAAATAATACCGTTTTGACACTGTATGAACACAGCAAAATCATTTTTTTTCCTCCCATAAAGCTTACAAATATAACATAAAAGGTAGCAGACAGGATATCAACAAGAGAAGTGAAAGGAGATAGTGAGAATGTATTGATCAGCATGAGTGATCTCAGCACATCAAAGCTGTGTTAGCTTTTTCTCAGCTGTCACAGAAAAGCAGTCTACTAAGAGGAGATACAAAAAATGATGGTGACTCACTCAGTGGATGTTTATAGAGGGTTTATTTTTTAAATTTGTGAACATTATGACAAGGCAGGCAGGGATTTGGAATAAGTGATCAGGCTAATGTATCTGAGAAAGTCTTTTTCCCCAAAGTGGTATCACTGGTGAAGATAGCCATAAGGGAGAGCTGCAGCACCCACACCTACCGCAGAAGTGTCTGCGGGAGAGGGGGTGCACATCCGTAACCTGCATGGCACAGTGGGTGCGAGGCTGCACGTAAACGTGTGTGGAAGAGGATGTGTGTGTGTCTGTGCACGTGATTAGACCTTTTCGGTATTACTCATGAAAGGACAGTAATAAACATCTACAAAGTTTAAACTTATTAAAATTTTGGAAATTTCTTCTGACTTGTGGTTTGTTTGTTATATGACTGATACTTATCCTGTATGTATAAATCACTAATTACTTGTTAATTACATGCCAATAATTAATCCATAAATCATGTCAATCCTGTTTTGTTTTAAATCATGTGCATTGAGCAGTTTTTCCCTGTGTGAGATACTAGCTGGGAATAATTCCCTGTGGGAAAAGCAAAGATTGAGAAAGCAATAGGGTCTCGGCTAGCTCAGGAGGAAGAGTTTAGGTGGTGGCTTGGAAGATTGTGCCTAGTAAAACTTAAAAGAAAAGTAAGGTTTGGAGTGCTGAGAAGAGTTAAATATTGGAAGAGGGGATGGTAAAAGAGACAAAGTGCATACTTTGAGGACGGAAAGGGATATCAGATGGAAAAGTAAAGGAGAATAATACTGAAGCAGATGAGAGATATTACAGTGTAATTCAGGAGATGCAATGGGACTTCAGGGGCATGACTTATAAAGTAAGAGTTGATCAATAGATGATGTCTGAAATAATAATGAAGGAAAATGTGGGATCAGATAGGAGTGAGAAACAACTCGCAAAGAAATCAAGTTTTGTTTGTTTGGTTTTAATTTTATTTTTGTCATTTGCTTGTAGGATCCTATTCAGAGAAAAATACAGTAACAGGATTTAAAAAAAAAAAATCCCAACAGCTTCACATGAGAGCTGATGCAACAAAAACTTTGTCACTTACACACTGGAGAAGTATATTAATTTGGAAGATAGTGTATTAATTTGGACGATAGGCCAAAAAAAAAAAAGGAGGAAATGCATTTGAAATCCAGAACAACATGAGAATTTGTGAAGATATAACATTACTTTATTAAGAGAAAATGCTTCTTTAGATCAAAGTATTTATTAACAAATTTATCGGAAATACAACTTAGGCTGCTGTCCAAAGTATTTGGACACCGTTCGTAACCATATACTTTCTAGATTCTTTTCTGGTTCAAAAAAGACAGCCAGTTTGTTTCATGAATATCCTTCTCAATTCATAGTCTCACATTTTTGTTTGCCCGTTGGTATATTTGACTTCTTAAGAAATGGTATCCTGGTTTTCTTATCTGATAAGTTTTACTTGAATTACATGTTTCTGCCTTCTCTATATAAGGTAGGATATCAAGTTAGAAATATATACATTCTATAATATGCTTATTGTCAACTGGGATTTATGGTAAAAAGAAAATAAGGAAGTCTGGGAAGCAGTAATTTTTCTGAATCCTACCTCTTACAATTCAGATCTCCAAGAAGAACAGACATTTACAAAGATGACAGTTATGATTAATATAGGTTATATAATTTTTGAACAGTGACACTGTGGAAAGGTAAACTAATGACTTTAGAGTGTCTTGAAGAGTCGTGTCAAGGACACACTATATTTGGGGTGCCCTGAGAACTGCCTTCTGCCTTGTTTGCCATATCAAGTCTTACTTGTGAAGTGTCCCATAGCAAAATTCTTAGAATTCTTGAAATCTACACTTGTTATTAGTTTATTTACAGGTATTTTTCATGATCAGTATTCATTTTCCATTATATACATGACCTCTAATGGAAAACCATGCCCATACTTCAACATTTTGCTATATAAAGCAGTGTTAATAAAAAGAGAAAATGAAGAAGTGGGTGGAAGGAGTAAGTAAACATAGCAGTTGGTCCCCACTAAGAAACAAAAAAGATCTGTTCATCTATTTGCATAGTTTTGGGGGGGGGAAGATAAAATCTGTTTCATTCAAATGCTTGTTGCTTTAAGTTCTGAAGTTCACATGACAGAATAAAGCTATAGACTGAGACTAATTCATATAAATTTAAACTGCAGAAAGTATCTGCAGGAGACACTCTGAAATGGAAATATTTTGTCCACTATTATTAGGAACCAAGAAACACTAAAAAAAGGAAGTAGTTTATGTAACTACTTTAAGAATAACCAGAATACCCCTGTAGTGGTAGCAGTGATGTAAGTTTTCTTGAAAGATTGACAAGAACTGATGCATGTTTGAAGTGAAGACATAAATGTTTTGGTGGAAGGAAAATGCTTTGGTAAGTATTTCATATAACTTCAAAAATACTTTCTTCTGGATATAAAATGGGAAGACTGTTACTGCCTAGTGTCACTACAAACATGTCTGTTACCAAGTTACCTCTCAATGGAGTCCTAGAAAAGCACTGTCATGTATACACTTCATAAATTCATACAAAATGCCTTTTTGTATACAAAATCTGTATTTACCGATAGAAATACACAAAACTGGGAAAAAAATGACTTAAAGGTTGTTTCAAATATACCCCCTGCTTTGCATTACAGTTATGAGCATAAATTAAGAAATACAAGTGCTTTGCAGGATGAATATCAAAGTATATAGAGTGTTTTAAAATTCTGTGTTTTAGTGTTAAAATATCTAGAAGATACTTCTAAATTAGAAATACAAAAATGCAGAAACAAAACTAGAGACTACAGTAAGGTCCCAAGCTGTTGAACTAGTTTCTACCCTTGCATAGCCAGCTACTCTGAAAACAAAACAGAACCAAAATCGGCTTTATTGCTACCTATTGTCTCTTTTCCAAGAGGGAAGTCTATAGTTCATGGTTTTCTGAAGAACTTGTCTGGTCTTGAAATCTCTCTTCTTGAGGCATTAAGTGGAACATTAATGTCATGGGTTCAGTATTAAAAAGGAGGAATTGAGTGTTTGACAATAGGGATTTAGTGATTTTTGGTAACACTGGAAAGAAGGTAAGATTGAAATTGCGTTTTTATCAGTTGGTAAATGTGTTAAAATGTGATGGACCGACAGGTGTGAGGGAGGATTACGCTGAAAGGAAGTCCCTTTCACTCTTAACACTTAGTCAGCAAGTGAGTTTTATGAACCATTATATCTATTGGCTATTAAAATCAATCTTACCAGGAGTAGAATTTGCTGAGGCTATGTATTAGAGACAGATAGAGTTTTGCTTTGAACAGTTTGGTCATGTTTTGTTATGATAGTAAAAAGATACACCAGAGCTTACACTTGCCTCCTAAATTCTTTGAAAACCTCTTGTGTCCTTCTGTCCTGTCATCCTTCCCAAATTATACACCTTCTTGAAGTAACGCAACAATTCTGGCTTTAAAAGTCCAACATAATGTGAAGTTCGTGACTGACATCACTTGCTCAAGACTAGCACAGAACTTCATAAATCTTCTCAGATTCACACATTGTAAATGTTGAGCTGTGGGACTGGTAAATTTTATGACTGCACATTTCCAGCTCATGAATTCATAACTAGACATTTGCAACTTGCAAATCTTATTTAATAACTGTGACCTTAATGTGTAAAGACTTCATGCACTATAGTGACAGAATAAAACCAGCCAACTGCTGTGGGATCCAGCCTATTGCATTTGTCTCTAAAAGTCTTAGAGCAGAGGAGGGCATTTTATTGCTGAAGTTTCAGTGCAGTTAAAATATTTGTCTGGGGTTTGCATGTAATAAAAGTTCACATGATAGTAGTTTTAAGATGTCTATTGAGTGTAGGGTTAGGTAAAAGCATCAGTAAGTTTAGGCTTAGGTATAAACAACATAAATGGAATTGATTATGTTAATATTTATCATGATTAGATGGTAACTATTGCTCACCCATAAGATACAAATTCTTATGTTCAGCTATTTAAAAATTAAGCCGAAGGATATGATAATAATCTGTTCAGTGTAAGGTTTATGGAGAACTCTGTTTAATCAGAACTTGAATCAAAGATTTTTTTTCTGTTGTGTTGACATGTTACAGTTTTACGTATTCATGCAGAACAGCTCATACTGCAATTGAGGTGAGACTAGGTATGCCACCATATCTAGGAACAATCTACTCTGGAAGTGTTTATGAGTTATAAAAAAATAAAGAACTGAGATAAGCATCAGTTGTAAAGAACTTCCTATTCACTATCTTAACCAAACAAGAAAACAAACAAATCAACTGAATAAATCACCTCTTTCAAAGATGTTCATAAACATAGATTAATTTCATGCACAGGCCTTTGCATTTCTAAGAATAAAGTCAAGAGTTTTAAGATTTTGTCCACATCTTTGCCAAAGGATTTACTTTGTCTTTGCAAAAGTTTCCCTTTGCCACCCAGTGTTCACAAAGCCCGGGCTCTTCCTGAGTTTAGTCAAGGGTGGGCTGAAGGCTCTGCAGTCCCTGGAGCTGGGTCAACAGCAAATGCCTACACATTTGGTTTCTGCTGAATATAATTTTTCCCGTCCTTTGATGTAAAAAAATAAATCTGAACTGACAGCTTGTGGAAAACAGTGCTAGGACGTAGTAACGCTTATTTAACCCATGCTCTTCATTATAAATAAATAAAGGCAAGGGGAGAATGATGGCATCTTCATACGTTTATGTTTTTCACAGTACTTTTATATATTTGAAAGAGAATGTTAATTACTATGTGAAGCCCTGTTTGCTACTTTGTCAGAGGCACTCTTGACTATGGGTTTTCGGATAAAGCAAGAGATAAGCTAAGAAAGCTTGATAAACCAAATCTGAATCAAATTCAAGACCTTTCTACATTTTAAAATGCAGAGATCATAATGGACTATAACCTCACTAGTGTCTTGACTGACGAAGATGTTTTTTGAGGTTAAGCCTTTCTCACATCAAAACCAAAATTACCTTCCAGGGAACAAGCTCTAATATGAAAATGTATGATCACTCCTGTTGTTAGAGGCAATTCCTTCTAATTCTTGTTTCAAATGCTTTAGTTTGACAGGATTTCAGATACGTAATACTAATAAGCATTCTGATATCAAAATGTATAGTTCTTAGACAACAAAATAAAGTTTCAATATGGTTATGATTTATGAGAGAAAAAATTGCAAATGCTTAAGAAAGTGTTAAAATGTTTTTACTTTTGTTTATGCAACCACTCAGTTATGTTTTGAAGATAGCTGCTACTGTTGTTGGACAACACTTGAAATTCTTGGATTTCTTATTCTTTTCCCGGACAAAAGGGATAAAAATACCAGATGCACACCGAATACATTTTCAATGTATTTTTAGATGGGTTGTTTACTGCTATAGGTTTTCTTTGGCCACTATAATGCTTGGCATAAATTGAAGGAATTGTACTATATTGTACTCGCCATCAGAGTTCCCCCAGCTTCTCAGTAGAAATTGGTTTTAGACATGAAAATAATCTTTGAATGAATTCTGCTGAGACAATTAAAAGAAAGAAAGAGTTTGGGTCAAGAATTCTTGTCATTTTGTATTAAGACAGTATTGCTTGCTTTTGAATAGTTTAAAAGAAAAAAATAATTCCATATTTATAGAATAGTGTCTAAAACTCTGTTGAAATCTAACTCACTTAAAAGAATGCCTGAGAAATAAGCCTCTTAAAAGAAAACATTTTCTCTAGGCTACCCTAAAACATACTGAATAATTCATGGAAGCCATTGAAATAAATACAATAAAGAATGAAGCAGTTAAATAAATACACTTTGAGCTCTGAGTTTATATATTTAACTATTTATTCTATGGGCAAGATTTTGTCATCAGTGAGACAGGGAAGTAATGTTGGGGGAAAATATAGTTAGAGGATTTTTTTTTTATGTATTTAAAATATGTTAAGCAATTGAGGATAGAGGCTTTGAATGGTCAGTGAAAATTTTAGAAGACTATCTTTTTGACTGAAAGTATTTTAAGGAAATCATAATGTGGTTTTGATGGTCTTTTTCCTGGTACTAGGTCTCAGGGCCCTTTGTTACACAGGTTTGCCATTCCCAAGTTCTGGCACCCTCGTCTGCCAGGACGGGGCTAGCCATGGCACAGAAATGCAAGAAAGAACTAGTATTCTGCATTTTTGCGTATCGCTCCCTTCTGTGGATATAAAGATGGAGTTGTGGCTTTACCCAGCTGCCTTTTAGGAGCCTAATTGAAGCAAACAGTCTCATGAAAATCTTGTTTGAAAAGAAGGCAGAATGGTCTCTTTAACGCTTTCATGTGAAGTATATTGATGACCTGGATGAGGGGATAGAGTCTACCCTTAGTAAGTTTGCAGATGACACTAAGTTGGGGGGGACTGTTGATCTCCTGGAAGGCAGGGAGATGCTGCAGAGGGACCTGGACAG
>JAAGNO010020964.1:232068-276087 GCA_033439905.1 Ceryle rudis | reverse complement strand
GGAGGGATGCAAGCCGAAAAAAAAGAACCAAAAGCACAAAAGCCAGCCCACAAACCACCCCCCCCCCCCCGAAAAAAAAAAAAAAAACCAAAAAAACCAAACAGACAAACAAAACTAAACAAAAACCCCAAACAAACAAATAAAAAACACAACAAAAAAAACACCCCAAAACCAAACCACAGACCTGGGTTTCAATTGTTTTTCCCCTTTCCCAGCCAGCACTCTTCTAGGACACAGTGTTTTCTTTGGAATTAAATCTATAAGCTATATGGCAGTATTAGGAGGGATGAACATTTATGAAGCAGGTGTGAAAATGAACTCAGTTCCTCTGACTTCAATTGACCATCTGTTTCTTCAGCAAGTGTAGAAAAAATTGTGCAAGAATCCTCTGTAGGTCAGTAGTGGAGGGAGACTAGAAAATAATTTTGCATGTGAATTCTTCATACTTTTTGTAATTAAAAGAAAGAAAACAAATAATAATTAAAATGAAATGCCAACAATCTGAAATTATTCTATTCCTGTATCTAGTTACTTATTTTCAGCCTTCTTTTTAACGTGAGCAAGCAGAGAGGCTCGTTCTGTTGCTTCCATCAATAAAATTTTCATTCCATAAAGAGATGAGAGCTGTGTTTATCTGCTTACTTCTTAATTATTCTTTATTATCAAAATACTTCACTTTTAATAACTTGCTCTCCTTTATAATTAGATTATCTCTTGGATTACACTGGAATTTTCCTTTGAGGATTTATTTTTATTTGATTTCCTTGTATAATTAAAGATGTCTATGTTGTATTACACAACTCCAGCCTTTACTGTAGGTAGCTGGTGCCTGGTATGTGGGAATGGTAGGAGATGAGAAAGTTTTGGTCACATTTTTGTGATTTTTAGTTTGCAATTCCAACACATTCATCTTATTTAGTGTTTATTATCATGTCAGAAATATATTTTATAAAATAATATTTTTATTATTGATTCTCTCTGTCTTCTAAACAGAAAGGCAGTAAATAGGAAGACATTTTTTGAGAAGTAAAAAAATAAAGGCAGTAATGTGTCATAGTAAATCCAACAGAGAACTATATTTTCCAAAAACATATGACAATCACAGCTCATACCTGAAAAAATATGCAATGAAATCTGCTAGATAAAAACAGCACCAATTTCTTTGCTCTTTTGTGTAAGTTTAAGATAAATTAGTTCTGTATTGATTACTTAAAAGAAAAATTCAGGCCACTTTCAACTAAGTGACAGGAACAGTATCTACCATTTGATTTTCGTAGAGGTCATACTCAGCATTTTTCTAAAAATAGGATTTGAAATCTAAAATTGTGACAAAGGTTGTAGTGTTACTGTATTAGTGATAATGTTTTACGATACTTCATTTTAAATAGAGAAGGCATTACTTGAGTCCAGTATTTGCTTAACTGAATACTTTTGATTGAACAAATGTTGAAATATGGAAAACCTTTAGAAAGGAAATAATTAGTTGAAATATTCAGTACCAATATGAGATGGCCCTAAATTGCTGGGGCTTTTGGTGTGTCCTTGCATATTTATTTTTTTATTTGAATGTGGCATCTCTTACCAGAAACAGTATGCTGATACAGTAATATTGCACACTATTTTATATGTGCGAAGTGAGATGGTGGGAATTTTTTTATATCTCAGTTAGGAGATGTTAACATCCCAGTTACTGTTTTATTTGTATTCTTAATATAGGCTAGAGACTTGCATTTCACTAGAGTTGTTTCATTAATATTGACGTATGCTACTGTGACACTACAAAAAAATCTCAACCTAACATAAAACAAAACAAAAACCATAAAGAAAAAAGTTTTACACCCTGAAATTGGTGAATTCAGTGTTTGTCATAAATACAAAATAAAACAAATAAGGAAAGTAGGCCCCCCAGCCCCCAAATGCCAGGAATATTTATTTTTCTAGAAATAATCTGCACTAAAGCAGATTCAATTGGAAGCATTTTAGAGATATTACTGAGAATTGCTGCCATGAAATCTAAATTTTAATCACCAGAATTGTTATTTTTGTTTCACATGTTCACAGATTTCACAGTTATGCAAGACATGTGCAAACCAAAATGAATGTGGTCTTATTTACATTCACATGATTAAATGAATTCTGAGAATATGAAATAAAATAAGATCAGGTATTTTCTTGTTGGACTAACAGAATATATTTAGGGAATCTACAGAACTTGCAAGATTGCATTCAATTTCTGATGAATCCAGAGATGTATATGTACCATCATCACTAATGTTGAAAAACATGGATCATTTAAATTTTTTTTCCCCTCTCTCTCCAAGATATGCAACATTAATGTTGATTGAAATGAGGTGACATGAAATAGCTGCCAAGAAAGACCTAGTTCGAGAAAGTCCCACTGAGGTGATTTATCTATGGTGAGTAACAGTTTAAACACGACTGTTCACGGGGGGGGGGGGGGAAATATATATATTCTGGTTTCATCTATGTTTATAGCTGAGTGCACTGTAGAATTTGTTGTTGTGTTTGTTTTTTTAGTAGGATGGAAGACCACAGCTTTTCTTTATTCAAACATTATGTGTTGCATCATTTATGGCTCCTATTCCACAATTACACAAGTCTATGCAAAAAATAAATATGAAGGAAATGAGTAAAAGCAAAGGCCTGATTTATTTATAACTTTTGGGCCATTTAGACACTAATACTTCTCATGTCTGCAGACTGGCATATCTGATTTTTAAAGCAGAGTCTTAATTTCTCTCCCTATCTTTTATCTGTAGCTCTTTCTATAAAGCTTGAGGCATCTGTGACTGGTCATATTAATCACTGCTATCCTAGAGAGAGTGGGTTTTTTAGGATTGTGAGAAGATTTAACTATGTTAAAATATCTATGAGATATTGCTACTTACTGGTTTTTAATGTTGCATCGAAAGAACATTTATGAAATAGAAAAAAACCCACATTAATATTTTCATTTCTGTGGTATTATTGCCTCTATTTTAGACATAGACACTGATTTAATTTTATTCCCATACCCAAATTTGCATCAACATCAGCTTTTTTTTTTTTTCTTGTAATGAAATCTATGGAATATTTTAAACTTGTTACAGCTTATTTTGCTGTATACAAAGTAGGCTCAATGTGCTTGACTTGAAGTTGAGATGAGGGCTCAGTGATGAGGACAGTCATAGCACCTCTGGCTCAGGAAACGTGACACTTGCAGGTCGTTGCTCACTGGAGGAGAACTGCTCTTCTCTTACTGTCTGTCACAGACCTCTCCCACAAATGGGATACTAGGTGAGATGCATCATTGTCTGAGCCAATAGCACCATCTATACTTATCAATACAAGTAACATTTAAAATTTTAGTAGCGCTTTCTTAGGACAATTTTTGTGTAATGATACACAGTGTTTAAACCAATGCACTGATTATATAGTGAGCTTACTATGAAGGGGTTGTAAAAAGTATCTGATCTTTCTGCTTTAATCAATGTACCCAGGTAATCCAGTTTGTGTATGTGTTGAAGGTGTGCATCTGGAACGTTTACAGAGGTGGATCCTTAGGCTTTTGGTGGAGAGAAGCAGTGGGAGAAACTCACACCTAAACAACAACCTTGACATACCTTATTCTGTTAGAAGTAAGGTTACAGTATCAGTGTGTTAGGACATCAGGATCATCCAGGATAAGTGTCTCAGTCCTGCAGCAGAAACATTTAGTAATCTTTTAAAGCTGCATCTTGTTAAAATTGTTTTGTTTGTCTGTTACTATTTGCATCAAATACAGGGTCTGCCCCAAAATCTGTGCCACCGATTTTCTTTTATCTGTGCTTCAGGCTGGCTGTAGATCTGTGAGTTCTTAAGAGAAGGCTGTGCCCCATGTATAAAGCCATCTGGTTCTTATTTATTTCTTCTTGCAAGACATAGCGTGATTACATATTGATTAGACCTTGGAGAAGTCTTTATATTTCATGCATTTACAAAAAGCTTTTTTGAACCCCTCCCTTGAGCCGGGGTTTGGACCAAAGGACCTCCAGAGGTCCCTTCCAACCTCAGCAATACTGTGAGTCTGAAAAAGAACAGGAAAGTACATGTGGCATGCAAGGATTTTTCTTTTGTGTCAACAAATATACAATCACACACATGACCTCAGTCTACACTAAATGAGTAGCTTGTGTAAATTCCAAAGGCAAGTTCAAGTCTTTTTTTCATCTGCAATGATATTGTTTGTTCCAACCTAAAGCATTGTAGCTAAGGTTCAGCTTCCTGTAAAAAATGCTTTTGTGCAACCCAGGATAAGTTGCAGCACTTCTCTATTTCTATTAATATTCTAAACATAATAAAACCAGTGGGTTAATTAAAATTTTCACCTTTTGCTACACAGCACCATTTCCTGTACACAGTGATGACAGCGGCATGAAGATCTGAAACAATGGACAAAGATTATTAATACTCATTTCTGAAGGAAGTACGAACATACTTCTGAGAATTAATGGCCAAACCATTCTTAACAGAGAAAAGGCAGTAGTGATGATAGAAAATGATAGAGGAACTAGAAATATAACACCAACCTTTTCTGATTAAAAACTCTAATATGATAGTCTCTACATACACTTCTGGATGAGACTTTACACAATTTTGAATACAGAAGAAAATCTTAGTAAGAGGAGGAAGAATTCTAATAATCCTTAATTGTACGTATCAACTTGAACATGTCTTTTCTTCTGCTTTTTTTCTGGATTTTTCTAAGCTCATATCCCTTCCAGTCTTTCAGGTACATCCTTAAAGTTGTCTCACTGCTTCCAGAAGATGAGCAAAAAGATTTTCTCACCTTTCATATTAGATTCTTTCCTTTTAATCTGTGTTCACAGTAGACAGCTTTACCCTCAGTCATGCCTTTCTTTTCCTACATTCATGTGTAACCACTTTTTCTCATTATTTCTTCTATATTTCTGAAATACCTTCACACAAAATATATGGCTATTCTATTTCTCAAGAGCTACTGTAATATTTTCCTTTTCAGTCTGACTTCCTGTAGCTAGAAGCTTTTTCCTTGTCCTATACATAGACCATGCAAGGTGAGGGAAAAATGACACATACATAAAATACTGCTAATGCACATGTAATACAGGCAACAGTGACAATACCACCTGCATGTTGCTCATATGTGTTGAACAGAATGAGGTGCAAGGGCTGTTTTTCTACCTATCAAGTTTGTAATACAACCTGGGGCTCTCCTATTCTCAAGGTAACTTCAGAAAGTTATATGTTTCAGTTGAAGCATTTTATTAAATCTATGTATCTCCACTTCCAGTTTAAAGTAAACTGCACAGCTGCATTATAGCTACACCTAAGCACTTCTATCTGGCTAACCATATCCTTGAGAAAGCAAGCTAGTCTGCATTTGAAAAGCTCAGGGAATGTACTGTCCACCACTTTTTCTTGGTAGATTTTAGAGACTGTATTTTACTTACATCTGTTTATCAAAAGGAAGACTGATTGTGTCCTTCTGAAACAGCTGATTCACCAAAAAATAAAATAAATAAAAAAAAGCTTTTCTCTTCAGCAGATAGGCACTATTTATTGTCTTGTAACTTCCAGTTCAAAAATGTTTCTTCTTTCTGCTGCTTTGCACTATCATACAGCCACAGAACCCAGAGGTACATGAATACACATCAGTGCGCCTCATAGTTGTGGCATGAGGAAATCTGCCCAAGCCAGTCTTATCTTCGCCACAGACCTAAGGAATCTGGGCATGTGCCCATGTAACACATCATACTACTTGCCCATTATATTGCATTCTGCTATGTAATGCATCCTTATCTCATAAAATTATTTTAAATTTCTGCTTGCAAAGGCATTTGTGCACTTGACAGCAAATAATTTGTAAATTTGTTGTTGTTAAGTAAAAAGAAAGAGTGAGAAGACTGAAAGATTGACATTTTGAAGTCTCTAGACTGGAAAAAGTGTTTCCACCTCTTAGGTAATTTTTGTGAATATACTCCATATGGTCCCTCGTTGTTATTTTAGGTATGTGGTGAGCTCAATGAAATACAGCTTTTCCAGACTGATTCCAGTGAAGATGCAGAAGAAGGTAGCATCATTTTTCTTCTCATACTAAATCATGCAGTGTCATCTGTAACACACACAAATCTTGCAAGATTTAATCCAGCTACAGCCAACAGCACCAGTTGGCATGGGTACCACACGTTCTCCCATAATGTGTTACGGTGCCAGCTCCCTCTGAAATCTTATGACCTGTTCTGACAAGGAATGGGGCAATACTCCCTGCTGGGATTTGTTCCATTTGAAGACACTGCTATGTTATTGCTCATTTATAATCAATTATAATTTATAATCTGTTTCCCTGCCCTATCACATGCGTTGTTGACTTATATTATGCTAATTTATATTTTCTCATCTTTTGCAGTAACTATACCTGAAAACCATTAGAGCAATGCATTAATGCTCAGGAGTATTTGAAACATTAAGTCAGCATTAAAGGCTGCTTATTTATTTATATTAATATTTGAGTGAAGTGGAAAATCTGATTAATGAAAAGAAGAAAGGCTCTGGGATAATATAACCTGTCTGAGGTCACACAGATAGTCAGTAGTAGTTTCCATCCTGTACTCACTGGCAAGTACTGTTTTTCAGGAAAAAAAAAACCCTCTTTTGTATTTCAGTCAACCAGTTTGTAAGTTTTGAAGTCTGCCCAAAGGACAACCAGCAGTTTAGAACAGATTAAATTGCCTGCCCTGGCAATAATTAATTTTTTGATATTTCTTTTTACTTACAGAAGGACTTCGGCAATTTTGTCCTGCAATTGTACGTCTAATTTTTGGCTGGCTGTTCCCTTGTACCTTTTCTAAAACTCTCACTAGGGAGTTACACAGAACCAGTCTACTTGACTAAGGGAAGAATACATCCATAGGTAGTCTGACCATAGATACACAGAGAGAAAGGAATTGGTTTAAAACTTGTCTCTTCAGAGCACAGATAACCTCCTTAGGCAGTCTAATGGTATTATCTCCTCTGTGGGGTCCACACCCAGAATCTTCTGTTGTGAAATATGTTTCAAGACAGAAAGAGAGAATTCCTTTTTTTTCTTGATAACTTTTCTTGCTGTTCCTTTCCCCAGAAAGTGCTATCAGATAACTGTCTTTGGTTCCTCTCCTGCTGAAAATAATATTTTTTTAATAGAGGAGAGAAATCAAGATCAGGGCCAAAGTGAATGAAGGTCATCAGATTGCTCCAGAGATGACACAAAATCACAACAGTTTAAATAATCTAATTTTTAGCTCAAATGCCTTTGTTTCATCTAAGTCATGTATGTTATATTTAACCTGAAGATCAGGGATAATGGTACTGCTAACCTTGCAGAGGAACTATGTGGTAAAATCATTAAGGATTATGAAATGCTTAAATGCAATGAAAAGGTGTAAATGCATCTAAGGTATTCAGGAGAAAAGCTGGAGTTCAGAGTTTTCATTTTAATACTAGTAGTATTTAATATTTCCTCCGGAATTATCAGTTATTTAGGGCTCTGGTATTTCTATTTCAAAAATGAAATAATTGTCATCTATTCAGTGGAGTAGTAATTTTTGAAAATTGCATTGAACTCCTTAAATGGCAAATAATACTAATAAATACAGTACTTATTTAACTGTCTCTTCAAGTAGCTATGTTTATATTTGGTGTTCTAAAGAAATCAAACTACTAGATGAATGTGCATTGAACACCCAGTGCTGTTGATGACAAGATGGACCAAAGCACCTGTCATGGAAATAAGGTTTCCTGCAGTTGCAGAGGCATGTAAGCCTGCAACTGCAGGTTTGGAGTGTTGTTAAAGCAACATTTTGTTCCAAATAAGCATTTGACTGCAATCCTAGACAATTCCCTGCCCTTACTGCTATTTTTTTAAAGGTTTATCTCTCTGAAAGAAAAATTGCAGATCATCAGGGAAAATGACAGGAAAAATGTGAGTCCTTATATTCCACAACATTTACAAAAAAGAAGAAAAATTTTGTTATAAAGAAGTCTGCAAAACACTGTAGGTAGAAATTAAATATAAAAAAGATTAATCTCAGAGCATTTTTAATATTTTATAAAGAAATATAATTTGTATTCCGGCACATAGTGCTGTATCATTAGAGCAAAACTACACACCACATGAATGTTTATTAAAAAAATCATACCAGAAAACAGAGTGATTATTCATAACAGGATGCAATATAACTAGTTATCTCATCATCTAAGAAAAGCTTCCATGTTTTCACCAATAGAAAAATCTTTCTTAGAATGAGGCAATATAAAGCTCTCGCGTTATCATCATCATAATAAAGTCCTTAAATAACCTTAATTTTGCAGGAAACAAAAAAGAAAGATGGGAAAGCATGATAAGCACAGTTCAGGATCACTTAATCTTTCTGTGAAACATTCGACTCTTGAAGGGCCTGGATCATAATAAACCAACAGGGACAAATAATTTCCTGGTACTTCTGTGGATCACAGGTGTGCAGGGGACAGGTAGTTGAAAGGCACCCCTCCTTCGAAGAGATTGAGTGTGTTTCTGCTTGCTTGGTTTTGCTGTTACTGTGTGGGATCGAGTTGTGGATCGGGATGGAGTTGGCTTCTGTCTCTCAGGAGAAGGGGCAACAAATAAACTTTTAACCTAACACACAGTCATTTAGACTAAGAGTAACACTGACAGTTTTGGTTAGTGCAGGCTGATATTATGTGTTCATGATACAAACTCTGTGGCTCACTTTACCAAGGCGGCTTTGACATCAGTGGTAATGAAGATGTGGGTCTTGGTATATAAACCCCTGCGCTTATCATTGTCTCAGGGTGTATCACACAACATTTTGACCATAAATTTATATATAAGTTTGAAATAGTCTATCACTGTAATTACCTCTGTGTTTGTAAAATTCCCAGAATGACTAGAGCCCCATTCTTAGCAAGATGTGGGACTTAAAATATAAATAATAAATGCCTATCAGAAAGATCGTAGTGCTAAGTTCAAACCACAAAAGGGCTCCTTTCTCCTATGAATAGTTTTCCATTTCCTGTTTTTTCAGAGAAGATACTAAGCTTATATTTTAGTCTGGCTAAAGGATTCAAACTGATTTAGAAGAGATTTGCTTTAACGCAAGCAGACAGTGTCTATATTATGAGTTCCGTATTTTTTTTCCAGCTCTTTTCCAGCACAGCACATACTCATCAATCATATTGGGAAGCTGACTTATATTCTCCACACTTTACCACTAACTAGATTATAGAGCTGAAAATCTTACTCAAAGTTTAAAATGTGATAAAAGTAATCAAATTGTTCTAGTCAAATTCTAACTGTGGTGAATAGATGGCACTAATTACCTTTTCTTATTATGCTACAAATGTAGTTTACTCCATCTTTATTCATGAAGTAGTATCATATAGCCCACCAAGGGGACTGCAGCAGTATGTAATATTGGCATATTTGTTTTCTCATACTTATTTTTCCTCTTCATCAGTATTCTGGAGGTGTGGCTTTAGACTGAAATGTATTGCTGTGCGGGACTTCTCACGTCTTGGTGTAATTACCACACCCTGCAGATTACTGAAGTTGAATTTATAGAAAAGAACTCAAAAGAATCCAATAATAAAATTAACTGGCAGATTTATGGGGGGGCGTTAGCTGTCTTTTTTCCTTATGCACCATTTTTAGCAAAGTGCAAGGGTACACAAGTAACATTCACTATGTGGAGGTAATTGATCTGAATTTGGGTTTAGGATGTTGCATTGTGAAATGATACTAACATTAATAAGATCATTTTGGCTTTATGTAGTAGTTTTCAAGCTACTAGTAATGAAATCTACTAGTTCACAGCTAAAGAGTGTATCTCTGGCTCAGATGCCATTCTGTGAAGAAATTCTGTCAACAGTCTATTTTTTGTGTAGTCTAGGGCTGAAATATTTGGTTGGAGGTTTTTTTGGACTACAAAATAGACAAGGAAAAAACATTATAGCTGTTTGCTTTCTGTTTGGAGAAACTCCCTTTCTTAGGAAAAAGCTTCTAGATGAAAATATCTTGAAAAATCAAGGTCTTTCTGCAGCTGAAGTATTTGTTAAAGAAAACTGTCAAAGGATGAGGCTTCTGTGTAATTTCAGTACCAGCTTTTTTTCCAGACATGCATTTTATCTGATCTTTATGCAGTATTCAGAGACATCAAGTGCCTACATTTTCAGTGTACTACTGCAGCAGTTTTTCTACATTTGGGGAGAAAATGGAAAGGATAACAAAAAGCACTCTGCCACCTCTGCTCTCTGCAGAAAAGAAGACAGAATTCCTGCTTATGGCCCTTGAGCACGTTGCCCTTACTGTTAGGGTAATCCCTCAGGTAAAAAGGTTAGGAAATAGAACTTTGTGTAAAAGAGGTTCTTCTAAGCACATTACTCCTATATTTTCAGTGATACTGGGGCGCAAAGGGTGAGTAATTCAAAGAATTTGCAGTATGACCTTTCTCCCGTGCTTGTATGGAAAGCAGACAGCTTTAGCGGGAAAAGTCATAACATTTGCAAGATCTCATCCATTTAGAGCTCGATTTTCAGCTAATCTACAACTACTGGCAAGGCAATATATATTGTCCAGCTCAGTGTTCCTCCTTTTTATCTTTAAAAATAAAAACTACTAAACTCCAGTATTTTATGCATAAACCCAGACATTTCTATACTGGAGGCTTCCACCTAGCTACCATTAAACATTTAAAGGTGACTACTTATCACCTGGTTTATATTACTGTCATTTATGCTTGCTCTGCCTAATGAACAAGGGAAAAAAGAAACTAATTCAGCTTTCAGATGAAATCTCACCTTTACATCTAAGGGATTGAGCCAGCAATAGCATTTTAAAATAATTAAGCTCAATGTTCAAAAAGAGAAGCAAAACTTTGACAAAGACTGTATGATTTGTGCCAGCTTTTGAATGTTATTATCTAAGATGGTCTTTTTGTGTTTGTAAATTTTGTAAGGAAATGGCACTCAAGGAAGAAAATATATGTGAGAGTCAATTCCTATCTGAATAAAACCTGCTTGTTACATACGGGCTTCAGGTCCAATTACTACTATAGCAATCTTAACAAATTTCTCTTTAAGACTTGGTTGCTTATGCATGGAAAAGTCCAACATTAACAGACTTTGCAGTGGTACTGGTGTATTTTCAAGGTCTTGGAGCCTGTTGACAATACTGAAAAAAAGTTTTCTTGCCATTTAGAGAGGAAGTGGATGAGAGTTTTAGGGCAAACCTGTGATGGAAAGCACTTTCATTAAATCTGAGGTCTTAATTCCTTCCAATACTACCTTCTACCTGAAAACAAGAACCTGGCCAGGTTGACATCACTGGACTGGAAAGTGCTTTCTCATTCACCGTAAGGATTTTGAGTGTTGGATCTTGAGCTGTCTTCACTGGTAACTGCTCCATGACAGTGAAATATATTTTGAAGAAAACATCATAAATTTCTTTACAAATCAGTGTAAAATCCGCTGCAGAATCCACTGCTGAAATGCAAAATAGTACATTTAAAATACATTTCCAGAATAGCTGAAAATTAACACAGAAATCTAAACAATGACTGCATAGAATTATTTAATGAGAATTCTCTTCCATGTGTTTTTCAGGAGTTCTATACCAGCTGCATGAAGCACTATACCTAGGTTTTATTAGTTTAATTCAAAGCAACGCAGAACAAGTAGAGTGATCTCCATCTAAGGCTAAGTTCCCAGTTACTAATGTAAAATGTAATGTAAGAAATGGTATCAAAGTGGATCATGACTCCGACAGTGACAGAAACTTTTCATCAGGGCAGAAAGGCGGTGCACTAGAAGAAAAGATTTTACAGTTTACAGGGTGAATGGAAATGCAATTAGGTAGTGATAGCATTAATTGAAATCAAACTTACTGTTGGACATGCAGAAGTAGTTTTTAATTGCTCAAAAAATGTTTGCAGTTGAGTTCATAATAACAGGGTATTATTTGAAATAATTCTAGTATAACCTTGCAGCATGAACTTCTTGAAACTGCTGCTGTTGCTATTGTCTGGGAAAATATCAAAAATGACAGAGAAAGAACCATTGAAACAACAAATGTCTTGCAGACTGTTAGCCATAGTACTTCAAAGATACTGGCTGACTGCTAGAGCAATGCTGTGTTGTTTTCTAAGACTGAATATTTATTATGTATATGGATCCTTGGTTGAAAAAAACTCTCAACTTTTGACATTACCCCAAATATTTTTTTTTCTCTTGAGGAAAATATTTAGGATTCAGTAAAAATGCCATATTCTTTTCTGTGCTTTGCTGCCTCCAAGGGAATATCAACATTTCTAATAGTTGTTGACTGCTACAGAACAGTCATAATTAATTGAACGTTTGATAAGTTTTAGAGAAGAACAAATGAAAAATAATTCTACTGCAAGGGATTTCATAAATTACCATATTACCTATAATGTGCTATATATACATAATATTATATATGCATTGGTTAGATGGCTGCACTCTGAGAGTTAACGGTCAACAGTAAGGAGCTAGATGATCCTTAATGTCCCTTCCAACCAAAACCATTCTATGTTTCTGTGATACTAATTATACTATGCATTATTCTAATGTAAAATACTTTAATATTAATGAAATAAACACCACTTGAATGATAAAAATGTAAGTTATGATAATAGAATTATTTGTATGTTACAGAAATACGTATTTTCTTAAAGGAGCCTAAAAAAGTAAATTCTTTAGGTGATTGTCAGTTCGTTTGATTCAGGGAATGTGGCGTCTCTGTCAGTACCATACACTTCAAAGGAAAAATATTGAACCTCCTGTAATATTTTTAATTTTGAATAGCAGGAAGACAGACCTGAAAGCTGTAACAAAAATCTGAGTAATATAAGTAGAAGAAAGGGATCTGCATCTCTCAGGCAGGTTGTTCACCAGCTGAAAGCTATCCTGTCACAGTGCTTTGCTGAGCGCTACATTTGAACCCCATACTTAGAAAGGGAACAGGTAGGATCAGCTCTGCTGTCTGCTAAAATAAGTACTAATGCTGTGAGTATCTGTAGTCTGAACCGTTAGAAAAGTGCATATGACTACATAGCTTACAGTAGATGATGTCATTTACTTACAAGAAAGCAGCAAAAAATCATCAAATCACCATAAGAAATTTAGCTTTAAATCTCTTCTCTGCAAAAATTAGCTGATAAGAAATTGCGACAAATATGGTTGTTGCCTGGAGAGGTGATATGTTGAAACTTAAAATTACATTAACCATCGTTGCCCTGTTTTTCATGTTGTTTTCCTATACTTCAGTATCTGCAAGGAAAACTTTTTAAAATTCCTTGAGGATGCCTGTCTGTTTTGTACCTCTTTCCATGGCAGTAGCTTTCCACTTATTTTTCTTTCAGTAGTGGCATGAGCGATATATTATACATGTCAAAATTGGGGTTTCACAGCTGACTCTAGCTTTTAGGAAGTCTGTATTCGCAACTTTAATTCAGTTTGCCTCTCCCATTTTAAGAAATGTTGCGTTTTCTCTCAGCTGTGGCTGACTTCCATTTTCTTGTATCTCTGCACTCCTGTGTGAAGTATTTGTGGTCCTGCTTGAACTGTTGCCCTAAAGGGCTGAGCCCTCTTTGGCTTTACACTGTATAACATGTTTGTATGCAGACCTTTTCAGACCAGAAGCAAAATAAAATAATCTAAAGGGACATTGCTCCCTTAAAGAATATCTCTACACAGTAACTAAATCTTCTATATGATCCCTCTAGGCAGAGCAAACTGTGGTAGGGATGTTCAGTTTATGCAACTGTTTGGGACACTGAACCTTTAAAAGGCAATATTGTGATTTCACCATTGGCAGCATTTCCCAGTCTTTTTTGGATTTCTTGCCTAAGATAAATCTGAGAATGCAGTGAAGAAAATCCTCCAGTGCTGAGGGAAACCTGCAGGAAAACTTAACATACGTTTCTTTAAGTGACAATATTTAGTCAGACCTTGCTACCTACAAGGTGCCTTTTATTTTGTGTATTTTGTTCTGCTGCACAGCTGAGCCGATACAAAGCAAAAATAAGAACTCTGCTTTTTGGATGCTTGAAGGCACCCTTTGTTTCAACCTTCATGGAACTCTCAAAAATTTCCTTAACTCTACTGGCAAGAGTAAAGCATTTGCTACCTACTGCTACTTCTGTTGCCCTCAATGAAGTTAAAGATCACTTGATCTTTAGGTGCAGTATGCAACATAATTTTTGTCATCTTTTTATAACATTCACTAGTCAGCCTACAGGCTGAAATATGTAAATTAGCTAATTATCTGAGTGCTGACAAAAAATTCAGTATTAACTCTGTGGAAACTGTCTGGCATTGTTAACTCTAGCCCTTCAGTGCCTTCAATTCAGTTGTATTTCTGTGAACACATATATACATACAGGGCCCATATGTTTTCTGTCTATTCTTCCTACCATTCTTTGTGACTTTTCTCATCTGAGTCTTTTCAAGTGCTGCTGTTAGTATTAGCCGTAAGTTATTTATGGTGTTTTTAATGCCCTCTAGTGGTATTGTAACTTTTATTAGGGTGGTACTCAACTATGCTATGCTGAGACTTTAACATCAAGATCAGTATGCATGGGGGCTTTCAGAGGGCACACTATGTAACAGCCTGTGCCATTATCACCAGTTACTACACTGATTGTGATACAGCTGCCACAAGTGTCTACTAGGCTTGTTCCTACGTATGTGCCTGCAAACTTCCCAATCAGAAAATGACCCTCCTGCCCCCCATTTCCCTGCAGGTTCCTTCCATGTAATATTTCCATGCTGGTATCTCCCTTCTTCCAGCAAGTCCTGTCCCCTTACCTACGTGGTGCATGTGGTGTTCATGCTGTGCCACGTGCTCCTCACCTCACCCCTCTTGAGCCCATAAACAGAAGAGCATGTTTGCTACAAGTTTCACGTGGTGCATGTGCTCGCTTTGGGCCACATTTCCCAAATCTCCTCATGTGCAGGCTCTTAGAGAAGACAGTCATCTAGGAAGAGATGGGGACACTTTTCTTCCAGGATTTTTCTGTTTGAACCAGTGGATATGCCATTAATCGTATGAATGCTACTGTCTAATACACTGGATGTCCCTGGGCACACCTCAGGAGCTCAGATTTCCTGTTTCTTGAGATACCTGTGGCTTTTGTTACTTATGTAGTGTCTGGAGTGAAATGCAAAGATGTGAATCCAGCGCTGAGTTCCTATATATGAGCAGAGGCACTCCCAGAAATGTGAAAGTAACTGTGCATAGAGGAATAAAAGAAGTAGAATGGAGGAAAGTGAAGTTTATGAACTCAGAATGACTTGAGCTTTATTCCTGACCCTTCTGGTGTTCCTGGGCCAAAGTACAAACATCTGTTTGTTATTGTGTTCTGTGTTTCCGGGCTTCAGTAATTTGTGGATTATGAAAGTTCAGTCCTAGTGGTAGGGTTTATGTATACACATTTCCTTTATCTTTTGAATTCCTTAAGAAATGGAAATATTTATAAACATAATGTCTTTACTTTTTCAGTTTTTAAATAAAATGATGATCTACCTGAGAAGAAAAAGGGTAAAAAAAATAATTTTTAAGGAGAAGTAAAGCTTCAGTCCTTAAAATTTTGCTCTGATTTTTCAAAGGTTTAATACTGAGTGGAACAAACGATTTGTGTTTAATTTAAAAATTCTCGCATAATGCTGAGGCCTGTAAAATGCTGACCTGTGAGTTTAATAAAAAAAAAGGGACAGAAGGAGGATTGAGAAGAAATTAACATGTAAGGTAGACAGATACATGAAATGAACAGTTAAATGATTTTGTAAGAAATATAGAGGCATTAAGTGCTGCATAAAAGAGACATCAAAGGAATATTCTGCTGCTAAAATAGAATTGGCAAATGTGAAAATTTCTTTTTTATTAAGATGTGAATTGAGGCTTAAGGAGGGCCAAGAGGGGGAATCCTGGAGTAAAAGGAGGTAATTTGCAATTTAAATTATCAATAAATCGATCAATAAATATCAATGAATTAAAACATGCAAAAGATACCAGGGTGTGAACTTCAACAGCTGAAGTTGAGAAAAGGATTAATTTACTGTTGTGATACATTTTAAGATGTAATGAAACATTCAGCTGATGAATAGAGCAATATATGTTAAATAACTGAGTAACTGTTAAAATGTCAGTTCATGAAGGAATGACATAATCTCTGACAATATAATTTTCTTTTATTCTGACAGTTTTTTCAGGCCAAAAAGTGAAATATTAATGAACCATAACTTTGTCAAGCATTAAAATAATTTTTCCAAGTGATTGCTATTAAAAGTATGTTTTTCACTAAAAGTACCGATGTGCTAATCGCATTGTTTTATAACGATATTAATAGTTGTAGTTTTTAACCATTACTGTACAATTTGCAAATGCTTGTCTAGTGTTTATTGCTTTCTTTAATGTCTGCGGTGTTTGCTATGTGACATTCTTACAGTTTCTCTTATGGCTTCTTTATATAGAAATCTAATCATAGACTGACAGCGTAATTGCCAACTATATGGATGATCTACATTTTACAACTTTATTAGCTGTTTAATCTCACTAGCAAATTCTGACTGTGTTTTTTTGGCAAATTTCACCTCGACAACATCATCTTTCCAGAGCCTAATTACAAAATGCTAGATGAAAGACTATATATAGATAGTAAACAGCTAAACACCATTATATGTGCAGGTAAGTAAATATAGCTAAGCAAAAATACAAGGCCTTCTCATTGCAAAGCCAGACAAAATGATGGCTACAGGAAATAAAGACTACTGTCTAAGGATCAAGACTTCAGAATAACATGATAATTCAATATTTCAGCTTCATGCTTTCTGTAAATTTGAAATTTTCATAGAAAGAACAAACTTGGAAGTATGAATTGAGTGTAGCTGGTAATGTTTCTAATTTCCTTACATCTGTAGATTAATGAAAACAGCCACCTTCAGTTTGAATAAACAATCTCACGCACTTTTATTCATGTTCAATCTGCCCAGATAAATGTCATGTCAGTACTAAGGTAGGAGACATTTGTGTGTTTGAAGAAAAAGTAAGATTTTCATAACATGAAAACAGACCCTGATTTCTAGGACAAACAAATTCTAAATAGAATTTTAGCATCCACTAGCTCTAGAATCTGAGCAAAAAAGTAAGGATGAATTGACAAATTACTCTTCTAATAATTAGGCTCCAAAGTAAATACATAGCTCAGTGATATGTTGGACTCATGCTTTATTTTGAGGTTGTAAGAACAGTAGAAAAGCTTATAGACATGTAGTCAGGAATAGCAATAAATCAGCAGGATCAAAAGGTTTTCAACCAGGAGTTCTAAAAGAAAACAAATATGACATTGCTGAGTAATTAACTGTGATTCATAGGTAACCATTTTAATTAGCTTCGGTGCCTGGTTAATAAGGAGTTAAAATCTTTAAAAAGAGATACAGGGAAGCTCACAGAACTACAGACAGCTAACTCTCATGTTGAGTAAATCTTTTGGAATGCTAGAAAATGGTCACATTAATAACTATATGGATAAGTGTGATACAACGCGGAACAGTTAATGGGGCTTTTGTAAAGGGGACCCATATTTCACATTCATTTCTTGTATGAAGAAATCACTTGAGCACGTAGACAAATTTAATACAGTTGGTACAGTATGTAAGCATTTGCAAAAACCTGTTGAAAAAGTCCCTCATCAAGGCTGACTAAACTGCCATGAGATTACAGGGAAGATACAGTTGTGAAATTGCTACTGTCTGAGAGGGGAAACACAAAAAAATCCTGGTGTTAACAAAAAATACTATCAGTGTTGTGAAGTCCCTGGTGTTGCACATAGATTTTACTGTGCATCATTCCTTTATAAATTGTAGAAGAGTAAAAGTCACTATTCTACTGAGGTATGATTATCAGAATTAAAAATGGCACAGGTAAGGGTAACTTTCATAAAGAAACATAGAGTATCTATGGCATCTATATGAGGAGAGATTTTGTAAGCAATTTTATTCAAATTTGGAAAAGGGATGACAAAGGTTGGGGTAATTGAAATATATGAAGTCATGAATGACAGGGAAAAAGTGATTTAGGAGCTGTTATTTACCATTCATAACATGAAAGCCAGCAAGCACCTGAGTAAATTATCAGGCAGAAGTGTAAATTGCCTTTCATATAATACATAATTAAATTGTGTAACTCATTGCTGCAGGATGTTTTGGATGCCAAAATATAAATCAGTTCAAAAAGCAATTAGCTGAACAAATGGAAGAAAGTCCCATTAAGGGCTATTAAATACAACAATGTGGCTACAACCCTAAAACCTCTTATTTCCAAAAGGAGTCTTCATTGCCCCTGCAAAAATCTGGTCCTGACCAGTGTGGGAGACGAGATTCTGGACACTCTGGACCTTTGTTCTGACCGAGCATGGATAATCTTGTCATAGTCCCTCCTGCTTACCCCTAAGGAGGACTGAGGGCTCTGAATGCAAAAACAGGTGTATGCAAAACATGGCCTATGAGGGGACAAGGGAATTTCCTGCAACTGGGAAAATAAATGACAGGACAAGGTAAGGATATTCTATTCAGTTCTATCTATGTCTCTATTTTGTGCATGATAAGAGATATAGTTAGATTGAACCTTAGATTGGATTTCAGATTCTATAACATTCAATTAAAATCTGCAATAAAGTTTATGCACAATGAAATAAATTAGGTGTCATAACTCTTTTTATAGTGGCACACCTCTACATGCTTCATTCCAATTGGGAAATCAAGCATGTTACAGAAATGCTCCTAGGAGAGCTATTGTTACATTTTTCATATGAGGTTTCTCTACTCAGATGTGACACCTCCTGGCCAATTCCAGTGTCTGTAATTAGAATCACAGTCATAGAATCATTTAGGTTGCAAAAGACTTTTAAGATCATCAAGTCCAACAGTTAACTGCTGGCTCATATTCAGCTGGCTGTTGACCAACACCCCCAGGTCCTTTTCTGCCAGGCAGTTTCCAGACACTCTTGCCCAAGCCTGTAATGATGCATGGGGTTTTTATCGCCCAAGTGTGAATGCCAGCATTTGGCCTTGTTGAGCTTTATACAATTGGCCCCAGCCCATGAATCCAGCCTGTCCAGGTACCTCTGCAGAGCCTCCCTACTCTGAAGCAGATCAACACTCCCACCCAGCTTGTCATCTGCAAGTTACCCAGGGTGTACTTAATCCCCTCATCCAGATCATTGATAAAGATTTTAAACAGAACTGGCCTCAAAACTAAGCCCCAGGGAACATCACTTATGACTGGCCACCAACTGGATTTAATGCCATTCACCATCACTCTTTGGGCCTGGCCATCTTGCCAGTTTTTACCCATTAAGCAGTATGTTTGTCCAAGATAAAAGCAGACAGTTTCTCAAGGAGAATGCTGTGGGAAATGGGGTCAGAAGCTTTACTAAAGTCTAGGTTGACAACATCCACAGCCTTTCCCTCATCCGCTAAGTGGGTTACTTTGTGATAGAAGGAGATCAGGTTAGTCAAGCAGGACATGCCTTCCATAAATCCATGTTGAGCCTGAACCCTTGGTTGTCCTGTATGTGTCTCATGATGGCACTCGTCATGATCTGCTGTAAAACCCTTCCCAGCACTGAGGTCAGACTGACAGGCCTGTAGCTCCCTGGATCCTCCGTCTGACCGTTCCTGTAGATGGGTGTCCTATTTGCTAACCTCCAGTCAAATGGGACCTCTCCAGTTAGCCACTACTACTGGTATATGATCAAAGTGGCTCCGTGAGCACTTCCACCAGCCCCCTCAGTGGTGTTTGGGTGGATCCTTGGTCACAGTTCAGCTTACCACACTTGTTAGTTGTCTGAGAATTGAAAACTATCCATTTTGTCGTGATTGATGTACCAAAGACTCTGCATCCAACCATCACATCACCCACAAGTTCTCTGTTCACAAACAAAGGTCTGGCAAGGAGCCTTCCCTAGTTGGCTCACTCACCAGCTGTGTTAGGAAGTGATCTTCCACAGGCTCAAGGAGCCTTCTGGGCTTTTTCCTTTCAGCTGTATTGTATTTTGAGCACACATCTGTTAAGTTGAAGTAGGGGTAAATGTATCTGTTTTTTTGGGGGTGGAGGGAAACCCTTCCTTTTTTCTCTGTTATTTTACTTTGATTTAAAATAAAGGGTTTTGAATAGATTCCTTGTAATCAGGTATTTTTAAGGGCCATAGCTAGGACTGAGAAAGTGAAGCCTTGGAGTAGTTTTCTCATTATGTTTTCTTTCCCTTTTCAACACTGTAGAAAGAAACCATTCTCTTTCAGTCATTTCTTTAATGACCTTTGTCACCAATCTTCGAACTGAGCTTAAGACTTTCTGTGAGGGTTTCTTCCATTCTTGAACAGAAGTTTCTGATGTAAACACTGAGGAGAAGCTTTAATTGATATGCTTAAAATAATTAGAAAGCAACAGAGCTCAGCAGGGCTGTTTAGGACTAAAGGCTAACAAGGAACTAAATCCCCAGACAATGATGTGATCATTAGGAAAACTCAGAGATAAAACATGACATTTTGGAGAGATAGGATATGTGATTCAAAGTATTCTAAAGAAAATAAAAAAACCCCAAAACTTGCAGAAACAGTGCTGTGGAAATGAAGCAGAATTTTTGCCTCTGTGAGCATATATGCCCTCTATTTAGTGTATAATATTGTAGTATTGCTTATGGCTGTGAGAGTCTTTATAGATACAGTTATTTAAGACATTCTTGTGAAGCTTTTTATGCACTACTTAATCACCAATACTCTGTTTTTCCAATACCTGATTTTAATTTTTTTAATGCAGAGATTATTTCCATTTATTCACCATGGTAGAATAATAGTTGTTTATTCAGCTGATAAGATCAGAGTGGTAGGGACAAGTTTGCTGACTCTCTGGAATAACTGAAAACGCCTTTAGGGAAAAGACCATGTGTAAGTTGCCCACGAGTCACCTGCTTAGAACATGAATATTACTACTATATGTCCTGTTTATGTCACTCAAGTTGTGAAAAAGTATCTGGACTTCTCTCCCTTCACCCTTTCAAATTATACCTGAACTGTGTTACAGTCTGCTCCAGAGTTTAGAATAGGTATCATTCAATCTGCAAAAGGGCACATGAGTATTAAACAGTGAGTTATCTGCTACTATAGATGGTTTGTTTTTCTTGAATCTAATTTTTTTTTGTTATTTCCTGATTCTAGGTAGAAGCAAAATAATTCTGCAGACAGTTTGTCTTTCTTGCCATTTTACTACATGGTCTCTGTAATAGGTTGTAAATAGCTTTATATTCAGTATCCCACTGTTACTAATTTAAGATCAGTGTATTTCCAGTGTAGTAAATTGCTAATGAGTCTCACTAAAGTCTTAAGACGACGATTACATGCTCATGACTAGAAGATACGCTTCATTGGCTTTTGTGTTTTCCTTACAGATAGAAGGACTGTACCGTAATGACATTAGCCGGTCTGTGCATCGTGACTCTGCCAGAGTACCGGAGAATTTGCAAACATCAGCTGTGGTGCCAGGACAGAGGCAAAGCAGAACTTCTGGGTAAGCATGTCAGGAGAAGTAAAACGGGGACATAGGAAAAGTAGTGAGCTGTTTGATTTCCAAATAGCAATGTTTCCTTAACTGATGCAGGAATTCATATTACTGTAATGAATAATGGTGTATCTTAGTAATGTTCTCCTTTGTTCAGTGAAAGATAACACAAACATTTTCTTCTCTCACCTGCTTTTTGCAGCAGTAGCAGCTGTAACCTTGGCAAACTCGCACTGCTAAGGATGTGCTTTGTGACTTTCTAAAACTCTCTGAAAAGTTACAATACAATAACTTGGTAGTTTTAAAAGGGTTGAAATAAAACTTAATATGTTCACTGGCAAAAACTGATGTTACTGTGTTCCTCTATAGAATAAGGAACAAAAAAAACCTTATTTTATAAGAACTTGGGTATCACCCAAGTTAACTCTATGGTAAGAAAAAAAACCCCAAACATCAATTATTTATTTATTAAATAGAAAGGTATTCTTACTATAATTACTACAGTTATTAGTTGTGTAGTCAGCTATTCATAAGAACAAAGACAGGACAGTGATACATAAAGTTTTGGAGATGAAGAGAGCAAAATTCAAGTCTTTGAAATATATAAAAAACCCACCCCCAGATGTTGATTGAAGCATGTAGAGGAGGATGTGGGGAACTGTAAAAACACATGCACCTTAAATCTAGACCATATGAAGTTAGTTCAAAAACATCTTAGGTCAAAAAAGTGAAGCCATAGGGGAAATGATGAAGGGAGAATTAAGTCTTCAGGTACCTAAAGACACATGAAGGTACCCAAAAGGTTGGTGCAAACAGAAGAGGACTTGTCCATGTTCTAAGTCCATAATGCTACAAGAAGACTGAAATTCTGGAATTCAGTGGTGGGAAGGTTACTGGAACTTCACTAAGGAATGCAGTCAGGTCAGGGCAGAAAAAATATTCTAAGGAATAACACAGGTCTTGCAAATTCTGCTTTTGAACATGGATATGGACCTTTCAAGATCTTAAAATATGTATTGCAGTATAATTCTATGATTTAGGTTGCTGAATTTTACTGATTGATAGCACCTATCCTATAGTTACTTTCTGGGGTAAGATAGTGTATGTTATGAGGGAGTACATGAAAGATGAGATATTTATATGAAGACAGGATTAGAGGATTGAGCTGGTTTTACAGTGTGATGAAAAACACCAGCTGTAGGAGAGGCATCAGCAACAAATGTTTCGAGTACATTGAAGGCTATGGTCTCACCATAGTGTTTTGGGCAGTCTTTGAACTATGTTGAATGGAATAATAAAAGGAAAATAACCCAAGTCAGTATGTTAGCATCCACAATCTATATCCAAAAAGTCAGCAGTTGTATCTTGCTATCCAAGAAACATCTTCTGAATGTTAATGTACTGCTCTGTTTGTTGTAGCTGTCTGGCAAGGAAGCAGGTTGTAATAAGTAGGAGGTGATGTGAATGGCTTTTGTTTAAATGACTTAGGAATGAAAAGGTGTTTTATGGTTTGTTGGCTTTGTTGTTTGGGTTTTTTTTTAATCTGCCTATTTTTCACTCTTAAATTTAACTCTTTATTCAGTACTTCATACAAGTTTTGTAACTGTCCTTTCTTTTTATCAGGAGTTAATAGCATCCCTCTCTGTATAAACTATTCTCATAAATATGTATGCTCTCTTCTTAGCAACCTAATTTAGTTGAATATGACAGTAGAAATCTGTTGGCATTGTTAATGACTCATTTTCTTTTAAGAGAGGAGATGTTTGAAGTTGACTTAAATATAATAATTTCAACATTAAATGGTATGAGCAGCACTGAGGATAATATTTTGGAGTGTCCTGAAGAGGTTCCCACTGTAATACTACTATCTCCTTTTTTTCTTTTTTTTTTTTTTCAATTAGCTTGTTCTTTGAAAGTACTTTTCATTTACTTTCTTCCTTTCTTCTTTTTAGTATATTGTGTTACAAAGTGATCTCTTGAAAATACTCTTATCATTCATTCTTATCATTCATCTGTGACAGAAAACCATATTTTACCATGACTTTTACTCGATGAAGATGTGTTGTATTATCACCAAAAGGTGCCAAATATATATTAACTTATATTACAATAATTTAAAATAGCAGTTGGGAATTCTTAAAGCAGAACAAGATCCCATTTTGGAAGGCATATGGCATATAGCTTTAGCCTTCAAATGTAGTGGTATTTCCTTCTCTTTGACTACAGAAGAATCCAAAGTGGCCAAGCTTCAAACTTAAGGTTTCTGTCAAATGTTTAAACTAAAGGGAATGAATTGTAAGTCAGAATAAGTCTACAGTAATATCTGAAATGCTCACATTATAAACAGATAAAAGAGTAACTTGCAGTAAAACAGTCTGGGAAAAGAGTTAAAAAAAGAAAGGTGTGCTCCATGTAATTGAGATAGAAATTAGAACACAGACCTACTTTTAAAATGGGGATATCTAGGGCATAACTATTGAACTGTTATTATTTTTTAACATATCTTCCTTTTTTTGCTATCCAAACCAGCTATGTAAAATAATCTTCTTTATTTTTTTTTTTTTCAGTTAAAGAAGAAAAAAAATAGTTGAAGCTATTTCAGACATCCGTATACACCTTTTATGTGGTCTGACTCATCATATTATATCACTTACAAACCTGTCAAACATTTTTGAATACTGTTGCCTCTGTGAGGCATATCCTGGAAGGGCTGATCTAATGTGGCATTATGCAGTGCAGAAGCTCAGGTCAGGTCAGGAGACAGAATCTATATACTAAGAAATAAAAAATAATTCCATGGTTTCTTTTCTTTTTTTTTTTTTTTTTTCCCCTGTTAGAAAACTAAGCTTAATGGAAGTAAAGGTGATAGCAAAGAGAACTGTGAAGCCTACACATACCTCTTGCTTAATTGTTGCTGATGACACCTAGACTATTTGTTCACTTTTACTAGTATACAGAGAAAGTAGAATTTTCCTGTTTGGACACTGCAGCCAGATACAACAGTAGGTGTAAAGGATGCAGTGAAGAACATCTGGCTGACCATCCATCTGTTTGATGGATCTAAGCTAATTTATTTTCCTCTAGTCTGACTGCTCTTAATTTTGTAAGTTGTTTTCTTCTTCTTTCGCCCTTTGCTGTCTGTCCTTGGCACATAATGTTTACACATTCATCAGCTGTTCTTGGTATCATCCAGAGGAAAGAATCTCCATTGCTCTGATAAAACTCTTAAAGCGTAGCCCATGCACACAAGCAGGAAAAACAGCTGAGTCTTGAATTGCACTCTGAAGTCCCATGTAGCCTTAATTAGAAGTAGACAGTAGCTTTGATGGATCTTGTAGAAATACTATTTTACTGGCTTTCATAGATGTAATCAACATGTTAAGACTGTTATTCTAAGACTTCCAGTTAACATAATATTCCATGGCAGGTAGATGGAAGTAAGAGGTGTTTTCTATCCTTAAAATATTTGTGCTTTGTTTTTCAGTGTCAGTATAGTGTCCTCTGTGTATTAGTAATAAATTCCCACAAGAATTTTAAAGAAAATAAATACTAGTCAGAACATAATGACACACTGCTGTGGTCAGAATTAAAGAGAAGATGTGTACCAGCTAAGAAACAAGACCTGTGGATGATTTGTGTTTTACTGACAATTGGACTCATTTCTTCGAAGAGGTGTGACTGACTTCTGACTTCACTCACAGTTATTTATGCAGGCACAGTGTTAACTTCCTAGATCCAGAATGACAATGTTTGTTACAAGGCTTACAGTGCAGGTGAGTTGAGGAAAGGTGTTGTTTATTGTAATATTTTTTTATCTTCTACATCAAAGATACAGTGAAATAGTGTTATGCAACTGAATATGAAATTTATTGTCTTAATACTAATTTTCTTAAAGTGATTATACAGAAACGTCTGAAGTATAAGAGGAATCTTAATTACAGTATTGCTAAATGGTGGTGACTATGACCTAATGATTATATCTGAAAGTTCATGGGGTAATACTCAGAACTGCACTGTCAATGTAGATGGCTGCATAGAGTTTTATAGGTACAATGGACAAAACTAATGTGAAGTTGACATATCCTGCCTGTGAGGGGTGTTTTTATTTACCACATGCTGGAAGCTGATGCTGTCAGTACAGCAGCATGACACTGTCCAACTGCATGTCCCTTTCTGTAGGAAGTGGAAGCTACTATTGATACCTTCCTTTCCTGACTAGAGTTTGCTTTGTAGGCATACTCTTGTTCCATTTCCACGTCTAAGCCTTGTAGCTCAGGACATAACATATCTTGTTTCCAGTGAGAAAATATTTTTTTTAAATGTTTGAGAAACTGAGAGCTCAAAAGTGCCTATAATAATTACAATTTCATTGGCATAGATGATGCATTTTACAGGTGCTTTAAGGATCAATGCAAACACTGTCATTGATGAACTAGAACAGAATTAACATCACTCTGATGAAATTTTTCTTGCTATCCCCAGTGGAGAAATACTGTGACCATCAGCTAGGATACAGTCAGAACATAGCAGAAGAAGATTCATCTTGGAGAAACATGGTCTAATGTACCTGGGAACTGGTAATATAAATTTCAGCTACTCAGTGGAAATAACATGAGGTCACTATCACTCAGAGAAACATGGGGTTATACCGGGCAGCAAATGAAATTTTTGCATTCACCTTTACTTTCAGCAACATTATGTTTTAGACTTTGCATTCATCAGGACAAAACCAGAGGTGGTGTCTCCTTCTCCTCAGCTGGAAAGAATGCAAAAGAACATTGCATTGAATTCTGGATATTAAATATCCTAATTTGCTACTCTTAATTACTAAACTCCTGCATACTACCAAATTAAAATTAGGAGAATATTCCAGCTAACATAAGTGAGAATATGTCTTCCTGTTTTAGTACTAAACTAAAGCTAAACTTTGAGGAAATGAGCAGAGGATATTCTGAACTGAAACAGACATTATATTACAGCCGTAGTTTCTTCTGCCAGATTGCTGATGTAGAGTGAACTAACTGTAGGGTACAAACCCTTCCAAACCCTTAGAAAGGGTTGAAAGAAATTTCTCAACACACTATTTTCTTCCTTGCTTTACTGTTTAAAGTAAATCATTAAAATAAAATTAAAACTAACAAGTAAACAAAACATTTTGCACTTGCAGAGTAACTGCTGCATGTGTTTCAACAGCAAAGAGGAATATCCCCCAGCCTAGTTGTATTCCAGGGAAACCAATCTTCCTTTTCTCTGCCTAAACACATGAGCCTGCATAGCTGAAAAAAGAATGAGAGGAATTCTTCCAGAGTGTGAATCAGCTGACAGCTGTACCTTCAGGTATTCTAAAATGTATTCTGGACTATATATATATAAACATACATGCAGATTTCTGAATATATTCACACATATATATTCTCTGTTATGGTCTTCACAGTATTTCTGAATGGAGGCTTAGAACATGACTATATTTCCTTAAATTACTTACATCACTTCTAAAGAAACAAAGAAAAAAAATTACAAAGTGGATGTGGTGGGTTAACCTTGGCTGGCAACCAGCTTTCCACCAGGATGCTCTATCATTCCTCCTCTTCAGCAGAAAAGGGGTAGAAAGTATTGTGAAAAACTCATGGGTCAAGATAAGGACAGGAAGAACACTTTCCAATTACTGTCATGGGAAGAAGAGACTCAACTTCAGGAAATTAATTTATTGCAAATCATACAGAGTATGATAATGAGGAGTAATATAAAATCTGAAAAAACACCTTCCCCCCCATGTCTCCATCCTTCCTCTCAACTCTTCTGCCTTCTACCCTGAGGCGGTACATTCCTCACACTCTTACCCTGCTCCCATGTGGGGTCCCACCCATGGGAAGCAAACATTCATGAACTTCTCTAACACAGATCCTTCCCACAGGCTGCGCTTCTTCATGAACTCCAGCATGGGTCCATTCCATGGGGTGTGATCTTTCAGGAATAGAGGGCTCCAGCATGGTTCCCCCATGATGTCACAGGTCCTGCCAGGAAACCTGCTCCAACATGGGCTTCTCTCCACAGATTACAGTCCCTGCCAGGAGCCTACTTCAGTGTGAACTTTCCACAGGGTTACAGCTTCCTTTAGGTCACATCCACCTTCTGCAATCTGGGGTCCTCCATGGGCTGCAGGTGGATTTCTGCTCCACCATTAGCCTCCATGGGCTGCAGGGGGACAACCTGCCTCATGGTCCTCTCCAAGAACTACTGGGGAATTCAGAACACGGAGTGTTTGAATTATGCAAAGGAGAATCTGCAAATCTACTAAATTAAATGAATAAAGAAGGTGAATGTTCACTTTTATAAAGAAGAGCTGCTACCCTGACCACATCTAACACACTAAAAGATTGAAGGATTCCAGGAAGAAAAAAAAAAAAAAAAAAAAAGAAAAAGAAAAATACCTTACCAGGTGATGTAATTAAGTTTTAATAACAGCACTTAAACTTTTAATAAGCTGCTATATTAGGGCAGAAAAAATATTGAAGTAAATGTCAAAGTAAACTCTTCCCAATTCATAATCCTCCCAGTTCACTCTACAGCTTGAGTAATACAGTATGTAATGTACTGATTAGTAGAGATTATGTAATAATAGAAGTGCCACTTGCAGAGTATCAGCCTAAGTAATATGGTTACCAGCTTCATCTAAATATAGCTATAATTAGAACATTAAAGTGAATGTCATTTAAAAATGATATATAGGAAAAAAGGAAAGTCATTTTAATTTTTTAAACTGAATTTGTAGTCTTTACAATCCCAGAATGGCTAGTGACTCCTAAATGTGTGTGTGTTTTCAGTGTTTTACCAAGAAATAATTAAAAATTCCAAGTTTGTTATGTATTTTCTTAAAAATTCCTCAGTAGTGTACTAAATATTCTATGCAAAAATGTATTTGTATAGGGACATGTTTATCTTTCTATTTTTAAACAAGTCTGTGGAAAGAACCACAGTATTTTAAACCATTTGGGTTCCTAATTGCTGGTATATAATGACACTTAGCACATGATTTAGAGAAAACATGGTGTTGATTAAAAGCATATATTTCCCTCTGAGAAGAAAAACAGAATATTTTGGAAAAAGCAATACTTAGAAAATTACAGCTGGCAAATTATGAGCCCATTCCAACTCTCATTAAACTAAATGGCCGTGGATTGGGCCCAGAATGAAGCTAATCAAAATGAAAGGCAAGTTGATTAAAAAGGACTGTAATGATATTTTGGTATTAATTTGGGGGGACACTGTAGACAATTTGACAATAACACTATGGGCAAAATTAAAAATGTTACAGATTTTGAATATGTGATTTTGAGACTTAAAGCTATAGAAACCTAATTTATATTTTTTGCAGATTAGACTGCGCTGAAATATATTCTCCTTTATGGTCTGTACCACCCCCTGAATGTTTGCTGCAGTGGAAAATACCTTTTTCATGAAAAACAAATCTAAGGGTTTTCTGTTACTACTTTTTTGGGGGCTTTTTGGTGGTGTGTTTTGTGGGTTTTTTTTTTGTTTGTTTGTTTGGGTTGGGTTTTTTTGATGGTCTGGTGTTTTTTGTGTGTGTGTGTGGTTTTTTTGTTTGCTTTGTGTTGTTTTTCTCTTTTGACTAAACCACCTATGAAGCACAAGTTAGCAATACTTGACATTTCCAGTCAAGGTTTAATTACATTTAATAGAGCAATTCTTTGTCTTAATCAAAACCTAGGTTTTGTTGGAAAGGCATGAGGTACATGCATAGCATGAAGCTGATGTATCCATTTCTCTGTCCCTGTGGTTGCTCTGCACAGGTCTGTCCTCTTAAGGCAGCTGGAGTCTCCCATATGGCTGATACTCTTCATGACACCCAGAAACATACTTGGAAGATCAGCCTTACAGCTAGATTTTTGAGTCAAGTTAGTTTTTCTCTGTTACTTTTACAGCAGCAGCAGCAGCAGCAAAAAAAAAAAAGAATTAATGTAAGAGATTTTAAAGAGCTTTTTTTAACTGTTCTCAGTTCTGTCTTCCTCTGGTTTAACTGGTGAACTAATAGCTGCCCTGATTTACACTCAGGTGCTATGTGGCACAGCAGACACATGTCAGAGGAAAAACTATGAGTAGTTGTAAACTTTATAAAGATATAAAAGACAGATCTCATTGCCTGCAGCTGTATTAAAGGATTAAATGTATAGATAATATGTGCCTGGTGCATGAACTAGCTAAGGAATTTGGGAGAATGTGAATTATGTGTGGTAAGGCAATAGAAACAAGGTTTGGAATTTGGTTTTACTTTTCATGTAAAATACCACATTCTCTTTACGTCTTTTATTTATCCCATCCAAGTTTGTCCTTGCTCCAGCATAAAAAGAAAAGTCAGATGCTAAAATTAGATTAAAAGTTAAAATGAGAAAATATAAATCGGAAAAGTTTTATTCCCTCATGCAAGTATGAAGCAGCAATCTGAACTTCCACCTGAGTAGAAGTTCAACCTCTTCAAAGACATCAGTGACTTACAGGTTGTCCATTTCAGCCCTTTAGTTTTTTTACATGTCAGAAGAGAAATAATGGTTTTGGAACGCATTAGGACAGGCTGTGATGTAAACAACCAGTCTTCCAGACAAGATACATAAAGTTCAGGCTTCATGATGAAAAGAAGTTGAAACTATGTTTTTCTTCTATCAGTCACAGATCATTCACAGTAAGGCTAATTAAAAGGAAATAATTTGAAACTCTGAATGTACAGAAATAATAGTTTGTCACCAACAGCTAAACATGAAATAGGAAGGAGAGAGATTAAATGTTTTCTCAGAATACTTTATGTTCTTGACAGTTGCTATGAAACTAATTGGGAGCACGTAAGACACCTTTAAAGGGTAACAGTTTCCACCTTGATTCAGCAAAGCAAGTTAAGCACGTATTTAAGAGAAAGCAGAGATGTAATTCTGACTCTACTTGATAAAATAGGAAAACTCTTACTCCTTTATGTGTTTTCTCATGTCAAATGTATATCTGAAGTCGTAGCTGGCCATTGATCCCGGCAGCCAACGTTGATCTAACAGAGAAAAGTTCCTTTAAGCTAGAAAAGTTTTTTTTTGAAATCTGTGATACTTCTCTTTTGTATACATCTAGCAAGTACAATATAGAATATCTGTAGTCATAGACGATTTTAGGTGAGGGTTATTTTTTAATTTTTTTTTCTGAGACAACTTAACTAAATGAAAATCTCATTTAAAAGAACCATATAAATCTGTGCAGGAACTACTGTTTAGTGGTTTCCACTAATTTACTGAGTTCAGTAAGAAAATTGAAATTATTTTAATGACTGTCTCAAAAAGGAATTTCTTTAATTTTGATGAGAACATTTGATCCTATAAAGCTTTTCTTAATTAGTTCAATAAACCACATAATCTACTTTTTTCATTATTTACTGAACGAACATGCTTATTTCCATTTTTATTACAAGTGTTTATTGATTTTTTCATAAAAGCGGCATACTGCAAATTCCTTGCATGTTAATTTATTGTATCAAATTTACCTAGAAATTACAGTTGTCCATTTTACACTTTCAGTTTCATGTAGCCATTTGCTTCCAATATTAATGAACATGTGAGCATGTTAGACAGTCATTGTTTAAGTGGTTTCTACAAATAAATCACTTGAGGTCACAGGAACTGAGACCATGATCAGAGATAAAGGAAGTCAGTTGTGAATAATGCATAGCAAGGCTTAATGTGCTTGAACGGTGTAGTAAATGTATTTACTACAGCTTTCTGTTGTTGTGTGCTTTCTCATAGATTGTATTCAATACAGCATTATTCTGAAGCAGTAGGCCATTAACTATTTTATGTAACATCATACATGTGTAAAAACTTACTGTATAGACCACAGCGCTAAATATATCATATCCCCATATGTGAACAACTCTCTGCAGTTCTGAAATACATGAATCAAAATGGGATCTTGCTAACCAGCTTGGTCTACTGAAAAAACACTGACCATGTTGAACTATCTCAAGGTCACCTTTCAAAATACTCTGGAAAAGTGAGTTAATGTATACAGTAAAATAACATTCACCTCCCTTGTGAAGGAGTTTTGCCTTTGTGTAAACTTCAATCCTGACTATAGACAGGTTGCCTTTGCAAGCAGTATGGAAAAGACAGAGCACCCACTTCATTTGAAAATGGGAATAAAAAAGAAAATGTTTAGAAAGGAGGAAGCATTTTGATAAGTTTTGGAAGTAAAAGTTAAAAGTAACATTCGACCATTGCAAATCCTTAGTGTTATTGTTTGAACTCTTTCAAGAGTTACAGTACTCTTGTTTTCTTGAAATGATGATTAAAATAATACATTTTGCAGAGAGAGTAATCCAAATCAGTCAGCTTTCTCTGTTTGACTGTTTGGAACTCTAATATCCTGTGAGAGAAAACTAGAAGTGTAAACTGTCTAAATTTGTATTCAAATCAAAATCCTCTTTGTAAACCCAAGTTTTAAAAGGTTGAAAAGGTCTCTGATTTGCAGTAAACAGCAGATCAATAACTGAAAAAAGTTTTCATATAAAATTCTGAAATTTACAAAGGCCAGGGGGTAAAAAAAAGTGATTTTTTTAAGGTATGGAAAAGGTGAAAGAGACCAGCCATAGCAGTGCACTGTAAGAAGCTATATCATTGCTCTTGCTCCCCTACAGTAGTTTACTATGTGCACAGTTTTTGTCTGGACTGACGATTTCTTTAGTAGGCATTCCTTAGAGTGGGGTCTCTTCTTTTTAAGAGACAACTTCTTATTACAGTTGGTCTTTGTTCACTAAGTACAGGTACAGGCAAAATTTACAATTTACAATTATTTCTCAACACTAGAAATCAGGTAGTAGTTGTGTCGCCTTTTTAAAAGAAAGTTTTGTCTGTGCTTGTGAATATCTGCAATTTGAGCTATTGTTCCTCAGATGCATGTTGGGGTTTTTTTGCCAGTGAAGAATTGAAGAGATCTTTGGGTAAATAATCCTCCTATAATATCTTTATCCTTCCACTTGGATCATTTATTCACTTTAGATATAACAATGGAGACAAAAACCTTGCAGTATTACATTCTTTTAATGGACAGTGAGGTCAACATAACACAGGTGGCCATTATCCTTCTTTCTCATTCATTTTTTGGTAGTGTTAGTGAGTGGGTGTGGTGGCCAAATGACCCTGCCAAAGGCCACTATACTAATTCTCCTAATAGTAATGAGGCTCTTAGCTTGCTTTATTTATCTGGCTTTACATTTGTAGAAGCCTTGGGAAGATTCATCTTATCGGGGTGGATATGAATTTCCATTTTAGTTAAATTTTATTCAAGAAAAATTAACAAAAATTACTTTTAAACATAAATAGTTGTTTGTTTGTTTGCTTGCTTCTTTAGTTTCAAAACTCTTCACTCTTTCATTTAAAAAAATCTAAAGAAATCAGGTTTGTCAGCAAACAGGAGACCCCCATGGGAGATCTAACTAATATGTAACCATTAAAAAAAAATATTCTAGAGTCAGAGTTTAAAATATATACAATATTTTCTTTATTTTACAATGAACTCTACTAAATAATGGAATATTGTGATAATATATCCTATAAATACCTTTACATAAATGCAGTTGACTAGATGTATTTTCTGCCTGAGGATCTGGATTAGTACATGGTTTAAATATTGCTATATTACTTTACAAAAGCATAAAGCCCGAATATTGTTGCTGTGCACCATAAGTGATGAGGTACTTGAGAATATAACTGGTAAGCAGTTACTTAGATCAACGAGCAGGATGTCTGCAGGCCACTGAAGAGCATCGCGATCACTCAGACGCCTGAGATACTACACAGTGAGGATATTTAGACCAGAAAAAGTTCAAATACAGCACTAAAAAGACATAACATTTTTGCTAATAAATGAAGCTCAGAGTCATCCTTAGAGTATTCATCAACTAATTAAGAAAGAAGATTAAAAAGGAGTGAGAAATGCATGACTACAGATATAATCAGTAGGAATACATACAGTGAGAGGAATGAGAAACTGATTAAATGGGTAAAAAGGGGGATTGTGAAGAGGATTTTGACCTCACATTACATTGCTTGGCTATCTCTGTCCAGTGTGGAACTTACTATGTTCTGTTCTGTCTCAGTAAAGGGATCTGGATGGCAAACCCAGTCCTGAAACACTGCACTTAGTGATAACTGAATGGGTGAGGCTGTGTTTGGTCTTCTGTGATGAAGGTTTGTTCCAAGGACTGCAGAGGGGAGAAGATGAAGGGTCCAAACCCTCACCAGTAGGTCAGTTCAAGCTCAATTAAAGGACCATTCTGCCTTTGCAGTTCCCTATATCGTGATAGATAGCAGTTAATTTTAATTATCTGCAACTAAAACAACATGGCATCTTGATATGAACAACTTGTTAGGTCAGGTAAATGCACAGGGCTTTATAAAGTTGACAGTGCCTCTCTAGGTAGCAACTGCTCTTGATGGAGAGTCCCTGGAATGCCTAAGGTGTGTTTGAAAAACTAAAAGCAAAACGGTTGTTTTGTTTTCTGTCTAGCTCCAGCTTGAGCACTAGGTCATGTCAAAGTCAAAGTGTATTTGTTAACGGTCAGTGCTAGCTGTGATGCTGGGCCTAGAGGCATGAGATTGGAAAGGGGGATTAGGACTAAAATGGCATATCTTCTCGATGTTAGGAAGTGAAAGGCAGGCAGAAACTGTGAGGGAGCGGCGACAATAATGTCCTGTATTCACTTGACAGGGTATCTCACTCAAAAGCAGAAACAAAATGATTTCTCGGATACTGAACAAATAATCCAACCTCCATGCTTGTGCAGCAACTAAGATTAACCACCATGTCTAGTCAGGCTTTAGACTATTACTGGCACTGTGAAGTGTGTCCAGATTTGATATTATTTTCCTTAACTGACCACTGATTTCTTTCATCCAACAGCTTGGCAAATGGCACAATGAAAAGTTTTGGAAGTTAATTAAATATATGCAAATTAATTCCTAATATATTCCTAATATAACTGTTCCAAAAGGCAGAGGAAAAATTCCTTTAAGAAACACATTTTGAAGGAAATGATAATTTTCTTTGTGTTGTAATGCAATATTAAACACATACCTTGACTCTTGAATTATGTCCCCATCTTTGATGTTAGTGATCAAGTATTCATTGCCTTGATTAGTCAAATAATTAGACATTTATCAGTTTCTTTGAAAAGCTCAGAAGGATAAAGGCAAATCCCTTGAAGGGTTGTTCAATATTTAGTTTACTGTCAGCAGAAGAGTCATCAGGCAAGAGGATACTGTGACAGGGAAAAAAAAAAGTGTTTGTTGCTGAAGGTCTCAGATTTTCAAAGTGAATGCTTTTCAGCTTTTGCTGTGTTGTAGCTACTTCTTTCTTAAAAACTGGATGCCAGATGCTCACGTGGGGATACTTATCACCATTCCAGTAGCTTTCATGGCAGCAGAGCCAGGCCAGCACAGGGACTGCTGGTCGCAGATGAAATCCCTTACACAGCTGAAGAGTCTACTCAAGCACCCATTTGCCTGCTTTGGCTTAAATGGTGTTTAAAGACAACACCATGCAGAAACTCTGTATTTCACCTTTGCAGAAGAGGTGACGAATATGCATAAAATAGAACAAAAGATCATGTATAATAAAATAGATATGTAAATGCCTGTTTCTTTTCTCAACAAACAGTGGCACTGATGAAATTCCACCATTTTTAAGGTTATAATTTAGCAGTGACTTAAAAAGAAAAATTACATATTTAGATCTTTATTATGCTTAATTGTTTCAAGCTTTCTGACTACTGTGTGGATGTCATGGAACATTAGAATAAAATCAGCTCAATGCTCGTGCAAAATGTGTAAGAAATTTTTTTGTTTGTTATAATTTCTACTCTTTCATATTAATTGTAATCAGCAGAGAAAGCAGGCTCTTGCTGTTTTGCTAATGATAAATACAAATATAGGAACAGTATTTTCCATTCTATGTATTTATTATTTCATGCTGGGAATACACCATGCCAAGTGTATCTCTAAAGAAAGAACAATGGGAGCTTGTCCATGTGCATGCATTGTAGAAATGGGGGGCTGTAGAATGTATGTATGCTCCTTTTTATTGAAAGATAAAATATAAAAGTATGTTCTGATACAGATTTTTGTTATGGCTCCATGTAAGCATGCAGAAATATATTCTCAACAAAGACAGAAGTGGCTTGACCTAAATATTAATTATTTTACAGATTCAATCATGACAAGCGTTATCAGCATGAATGCATCACAATAAAATAGTGTTACACCTATATAGAACTATAGAACATTTTATGTGTATAGCTACATAGTGAGTTTAGACAAGAAACTGGGGAACATATGAGACAGAATAAATCTATCAATGTCTTTCTAGAACACCTTTTCTCTTGGGACATTTCATATCCATTACAGCTATATCACATAAAGGAGAATAGTGACAAACAGGACAAAACCAGAACTGTAAACACAGTTGCATGGTACTTCTGACCCATCAAAGGCTATAAAGGTCTGGAAACTCATTTTGCCATCTTTTGTAATTTTATTACTAATGGCCCCACAGGTTGAAATACTGCAGGTGAAACGTGATCAAGGACAGGCATGTGAGCTCCTTAGGGTCATGTGAGCAGAGGGTGACCAGTCTCACAATGGAGGATCTTCTTCCCAGTCCCAGGGTGGGTTGCCAGGTCTGGTGTCTGCTATTACTGCTCACACACTTCCCAGCAACAGATGCCAGAAACTTCAAACCAGGAATATACCAACAGACCTAGAACACTTGGGCCACTTAGTTTCACCGTCCTAAAATTATCTCATTACAATAATGAATAATAGATAGACTTAAAAACTTAAAACCACTTTTTTTTTTCTCTAACTTAAATGTTTGAGATACTTTTATGAACGCATAAGTAGCTCAGTAGTTTCTGAAGAAAAATACATGCTTATCCATATTCAAGCACTACATTTTCAATAAGCTTTCCCTCTTCATTGATACTGGATCAAAAATAAAAAGATTTCAGTTATTATAATGGAGTCAAGGAGAAAGAGGACAACTGGAAGCATTAAAAGCAGGCGAGTGTTTTTATTTTCATTTTCTTTTTGTTACCCTTCAAACTAAGATATGACCTCACTGTGTTCTTTCCTTTAACAATGATTTTCTATTCATAGTGAAAGAATCCAGGGTTTCTGTGAAACTCAAACAAAATACTAAAATCAGTCTTTAAGCAATAGATAAAAAATTTATTGTCTTGAGAAGGCCAAACAAGTCTGAGTGCCAGCAAAATAATGCACTGTCTCTCTCTAATGGGCATTATCATTGTTGAATAGTATGGGTTTTGCACAGATGGTATTTATTGCCAGGAAAATACAGGGAATGAATGGCTGGAGTCAAACTGGGCCATGGATTGGAAGCAATGCATGAGGGTCACAGAAGATACACAGTCAAAGGCACACATTATGGAAGTGCTCACTTGCCACAGGGCCCTACCATTGACTCTATTGCAACAAATTCAGAGCCATGTCGTAGCAGTTGTCAGTTCGTATCACTTCACATAAGGAACAACAGTCATGACACCAGTTTAGCATCTCCTCATTTACTTTCAGATCTTTGTAGCTCCTTTGTAAATGGTTCATCAGCAGAAAAGGTGACAGACTGTTGAATAGAGATTTAGTGTATGTTCTTTGAATAGGATTGGCTTAGGATGTAAAAGCAGAGGTTTTGCTGATTGCTTCCATAGCAAACTACTAAAAGTGTTTTCTTAAGAGAGAGACTGTAGGTGTTTTATAACCAGAGAAGACCACAGAAGAAGGAGAGAGGGGTCCATTGTCTCTGACAGGTCAAACAAATGGAGCAGGGAACATTTATCCTCTATACCAACCCACAGAGGAGATGAAATTCTGCACAGCGGGTGATATATCTGCCAGGAAATCAAGTCAATGTGTCTAACACCAGAAGAGCCTTTCTGAATAATTTTTTCTTTTTCCTCTATTTTTTTGGGGGGCGGGAACAGGTTTGTGTGAGTGCTCTGCATAGAGTTACTTTGACATTGAGTTAATGGTTGTGCTTTTCTTCCATGTGTAGTCCTTAGTCATTGCAAGATTTTTCATAGAAGCCTACAATAATGAATATGAGCAAGAAGTAGAGACACAGAAATATTCTGCTTGAAACCAGCTAATTAAACCTGTAACTGTTTTTAATGGGGAGAAGCAAGTAAACAGAATCCTAAGTGGAAATTCAACATCTTTTTATATTATTTCATATAACGAGATGTAACCTTCATAGTTCTCCAGGTAAGTGTTCAGAAAGCTGCATGCACAGTTCTAGAACAGACCCTGTCCTAGAAAATCTGCAGAGCACAGCTTTTATATTGTTGTATTAATGCAATTTGTTTAGTGTGAAATGTTCACATTATTAAATCCTGTTTTTTCTACCAGCTGGTCATACCGTGAAAAGTAAACCATTCAGTTTAAATAAATAAAACAATACCATTGTGCTGCTAAGTCAGAAGGTAGGCAATTCTGTATAATGGAAATGCAAATCCAAATGCAATTGTTATTTCATGGATAAATGGAACTTACAGAAAGGTGGTGCAATGTTTTTTCCCCCTCTTTTGTTCATATAATCGTTAGGTCACATACTAACCCATCCTTCGTTTGCCACATACCATACATTTTAGTGCACTGCTGGTATGGAAGAACAGTATTTCAAAAGGGCTTATGAACATTTCTTTTCTGTTCTAGTAACTAGGTGACCAGAGGTTGAGGTATCGAATTACCAAAGGTCTCCAAAAGTTATTTCACAGACGCATCCTCTTTGCTGAAGATTACTTCAGATAATAGCTGTTTTCCTGTGGGTCTGTTTTTCAAGTTGGAGAGTATTCTCAGCACAGCCTCCTTTTAGGCAGCTCTCAGCACTCCAAGCAATAACCTTGTGACCATGCTGCTTACTCATTGTGTCCTCTGTCTAGCAAGGTTCAGGAATCATAAGAATTAAGATTATGAACAAATATGTAACCAGGAAAACTGAATATGACTCTCAACTTTCCAATAAACATTTTTGTTGCCATCTTTATTTTAGTGTTGTAAAAGAATGGTGAATATTTTTTTAACATTGCTTGGGTTTTTTTCTTTCTGTTTTTCTTCTATGCACAGAATGAAGTTCAAATGGATCTTGGGTATTAGAATCAGAGGATTGTAAGTCTACAGTAGGTGGAGGGAGTACATAACTATTGAGAAGCAGGAGCAGAAAACTCTGAGCTGGGCAGACTTCTTGACCACAAAACAATGTAGAGTGAGGTACTGAAAGTGTGGTTTTGGCAGTTATCATGTTAATCCTACTTTAATGACTCTAATATATACACTGGCCTTGAAGAAAGGGACATGTGTATAGAACATTCCTGCCCTGCTGTCTGTGATTTTACAGCTCTCAGATGAATGGTAGACCCACTTGAACAAGGAGATACATTTCTTGGTGCTTATCCAAGGCAACTGAAACTGTGAAACTTTAAAGGATCACCTTTCACATTAAATCTGTTTTCCTCAGAAAATAAATTCTCACTTCAGCTTGGCCTGTGCTATATGAGTATACAAATAAAGACATTCTTCTGATTCAAAGGGCACATAGAGATTGCTCCAGGCTACTAAATACCATGCTTGTGTGGAATAAAGAGAGATAACCAAGAGAGGGCTCAACAGTGATAATAGACACACACAGAGTGCTGTTTTTTTTCCAACACAGCAAATCTTCATCACCACTTACTCAGGGAAATAGTGCTGTCTTCATATTTTAGTGACACTTACAAGGTTTCCTGCTAAAAGATGTAAAGGCAGGATTCAGTAGCTGTATTAAGGCTACTGTATTTGAAATTAGCTGATGGACTACTCTAATGCTATCTCAAAGATCTGGGTGAGAATGGCAAAATATTTTAATGAGAAATGGAAGAGGAAATTCTAAACTTTCTTCTAACCTAGGACTTTTATTCTCCTATCCTCAGTAGCTTTGCATCTGAATTTAATTTTGTATTCCAGCTGAGTCTGATTCAGTTCCCCTGTAAAGGACAGAAAATGATTTCCCACTGGTTTCAATGGGGGGCTAAGTGAGGTGTCGTGGGCAACATCAAACAACTAAGTGAGCAGTTACAGAGTCAGGTACAAGCATTCATAATTCACAAATGGATGATATGATAATACAGAGTACCCTATGGGAATACTGAGCACCTAGAGGATGATGTTTATCAGGCCATGTGCTACTTTACGGCTGGGACCGTCTCCTGTGAGGTCATCACAGCCTATTGTGCATCTACACCCACATCAGCTTTATGGAAATTACTCTGGATCAAGACAGTGCACTATGCAATGACACTACGTAAGCACAACACCCAGGAAATGGGGTAAATGAGTCTGTGCTGGGTCTGTGTTGCAGAATAGAGCCTCAACAATTTCAACATCCTCTTGGCCCAATCCTAGGTCTATGTGTTTGAATAGATCATACCTTTGAGATGGCTATTTTAAAGTTCTATTTCTTCTCTATATTCCATAAAGGTATTTATTTAATTCAGTATAGTAGAACCAACAGCATTATAAGGCACTTCTTCCTTCATGCATGTTAAAAGATACTTTCCCACATTCCAGGTAATAAGGCCCTTATCTCCAGGAGATAAGGATAGGAGACGAGAGTCTTGTTATATAGATCATTTTTGCTTACCTGTCTGGAGTTTTTATTACAATGCCAGATCCTCCACAGAGTAAAGAAAATGACAGGGAAATCCTGGACAGCATTCTCCAGTGCCTGCTGAGGCCCTTAGCCTTTAAATATTTCAGATATCATCTCTGATTCAGAATGAAAATGGACAAAGGACTGAGTTTTTCAGGACAGGAGTTGTGAGAAAAACTGGAGATGAGATTTATCAGAGCATGGAATAGGTTTCTAGTGGAAAGTTATGGCAAATTAGCCTGAATATAGGAATATAGTACTCAAATATATGGCAGGGAGCAATTCCAGAGAGTTATGGCAATAAGCAAAGTAGCCTACAGGTCTTTTTCGTCTGGACAGTCTGAGAATGAGTCTGTGATTGGTTTCTCTCACAGCGCAGTCTGCAGCTGGTAAGGAGGTGGGGGGGGAAGTCAATTTTTTTTTTTTTTTTGAGTGGTCCCCTTATTTTGTACTGTGGCCACTAGGTCATCCAATTCTCCATGTACTGATTACTGTATAAGTCAAGTTGCCCACTTACCCTATAGCACTCTGGAAACAATTTTGATTGTAGAAACAACCAACAGCATGTTGGAGGTGGTGGAAGGAAAGTAGGTGGGCAAAAGCAGAAAGGAAAGACCAAAATGGTTCATCTCCTCACTCCCCTTGCTGCCGTAAGAGCATTCAGCTCAAGAGAACACTTTTTCAGGCTGTGCTCAATCTGCTGCCATTTAAATGTCTCTAGTGAGAGGGAATATTTTCTCACTACTTACAGGGAAGTTAGAGCATGTCAGTTTAAACTAATAAATATCTGGTTTGACGGTGACATTTACAAGTTGCCTTCTCCACAGAGCTCAGCACACAAGTTAACAGCTCACATTCTGAAGTCAGTTCCTTAATTATCTTGTCTTCTCCCCAAAGATTTGTCAGGAAGCCTTCTGATGATGTCCCAGATAGATGTGCTATACCACTGAAACATGGTTTTGACTTTGACAAGCTTTCTGGGCTCCTGAAGATGCCTTGCATGGTACGAAAAAGTGACTCAGCAGTCGTTCCAGTGCTTGTCCCTCCCACCCTTGTAAGATTTCTCCTTAAAATGCATTTGCTTGAGGGTTATTCAACTTTTTCATCATACATCCAAGAAAAAGAAGAAAAATTTTTCCCTCAGTGTTCTGTACTATTGAAGGCAGTTTGAGGAAATGATCTTATATCTAGGACAGGGTAGAATATAAATGAACATGGAAAGGACAAAAGGAAGTTTAACATAGTGTATGGAATCCAGTTTTTTTTTCGTAATGAAATTCTTGCTTCTTAAATAGACTTGGTCTCTTTTCCCTTCTTCACAGATGTTCCACTGAAAATTTTTTTATTGACAGTGACAAGGCAGCTCCCTGAGACCAAAAGACCCTATTGCTATGTGATTTCACATATTTTTTTCTCTCTCCTTCTTGCAACATGTTGGAGGACAAAGAGACATAGACTTGTGGAATGATACCTTCTGTATATGTTGCAATTAATTATAATTCCCTCAAAGTAAATCCTTATGATTTCATCAAATTACTGTATTAAAATTTATGATAAAAATATCTTTTCACGTGAGACTCTCAAATATACAAAATGTAAATTAATTGTCAGAAAACAATCCTGAATTAATGCATTAAACCTTTTCTGTGGATTGTTATACAGACCCTTTGAAAATTTTTCTTGTTCATATCTATGATCACCTACAGTGGCACAATAATAAAATCCTCAAGGCCTTCATCTTATTTGCCGCAAGCACAGTACAGAAATTAGAGAGGAAATTTTTGGAACAAAAATATGCTGTGATTTTGTTAAAATATTTTACTCCTGAGCACCTGAAGTAAGAAAAAAAAAAAAGAGCACAAAAGCCTCAATATGTTCTTTGACAGAATAATTGCTTAGTGGATAAGAGGTGCAGGAGGGGGAATCTATATTTGCCCTAGTAAATCTAAATAGCATCCATATAAGAAAGGTGAGAAAATATGTACTAGCACTAATGAACAGTACTACCAAAGTGGCTGAAAATACACTTCCCTACAAGATTTAGTACCATGCTCTAAAGCTAGGAAGGTATTTCAGACAGAGACCTGTCAGGGCTTTCATTAACTTAAATGATGGAAGACCGTACTCATGTCAAATTTGCAGTGTACATTAAACTATCAAGGGTAACAGCATTCTTGAAGCCAGAATTAAGTTTCAAAATGATCCTGATAAATTGGGAAGATGGTCAAGATTAAATTAGATGACATTCAAAGTGGCAAGTGGCAATGTATACACAAGAGAAGACCTGAGCTTACGTGCCCATCAACAGTGTAGTGTTGTCGCAGAAGTGCAAATCTCATCTGGATGTATGTTAACAGCAATGTCATATATAAAACATGCTTTGGTACTTGGCATTGACGAAGGCTGATCCAAAGAACTTCATTCAGCACTATCATATTCTGACAAAAAAGAAAATTTATGTGAATTGACAGGAGTTGAGAGGTATCAGGAACAACAGGAGTTTTAACAAACATCTCTGAGTAAAGATAGAATAAATTGGAGCTTTTTCATTTTTTAAAGAGAGAGAGAGAGAAAGAGAGGAGAGAGAGGGAAACTGAGCTAGGCAAATAGACAAGGACTGGTTTTGGAGCAGGAATGATCACTGCCTGCTGGTACAAGGAAGCTGTTAAAAATCCAGACAGTTTTCTGTGTTCCACCACCTGCACTGAAGGAAAGAAATTAGCTGGAAATTAGCAAACATTTCACCATTGTTGAATTGACAGACAGATGGAATATGAAGTGTGAGTGATGGGTTAGAGAGCTCTGACTGGGAGAGGCATGTGGCAGTGATAGGGTGGCTCCCTGGTGTCCATATCAGACCAGAACAAAAGAGCCATGGGAAGTCTGACGCAAAAAGTTATTTTGAATCTTGATTTTTAATACAATTATTTGGTGAGACAGTACAGATTTATCTTGGAAGAAAACATAATTTCTGGATATAGACAGGAAAGAACAAGTGGTGCCAAGGTAAGAGGCTTTGGCCCTTCCCTCTTCCACTCACCTTAACACTGGTACCTCCAGCACTTCCCATGTGAGACTGTGCTGGGAAGATGGAATATGGCCACGCAGCCACAGCAGCAGATGGAGAGTATCCAGTGGAGGTACAGTTGTCTTGAGATCCCAGCTCTTCACTGCTCATCAAAAAAATACATGCTGGACATAGTTTCTTGAAGTAAACATAAGGTTAAACAAACATCTGTTGCGGTCAGTCAAAGTATTCTGAGTCCTTTCTCAATACAAGGTGATTGGACTAACTTCAGGCCTTTCAAATTATTCTGTGATTACATAAACAGATTAAAGCACACCTGGCAACCTAAAGCAAAAGCAGTGAATGTAATCATCCTGAGGTAAAGCCAACAGGCACTTCTAAGGGACAATGATACTTGTGATATTGAGAGAATATAATGATATAAACATATATTAATATATATAGTGCTGAATGAGTGTCTTCTCAGCAAGTTTGCTGATGATACGAAACTGGGAGGATTGGCAGATACACCTGAAGGCTGTGTGGCCTTGGAAAGACTGGAAAGCTGGGCAGAGCAGAACCTAATGAGGTTTAACAAGGATAAGTGCAGAGTCCTGCACCTGGGGAAGAAGAATAAAGT
>JAAGNO010020964.1:197752-224684 GCA_033439905.1 Ceryle rudis | reverse complement strand
TATATTATTTCTGGTGTAATAACTTTCTATCATATTGCAACAAGAGAATGTAGGGTAAAATTTGGAGTGAAGAGTTTTCTTGCACTGTTTTAGCAGACTGGTCTATAGCTGAGTATGTTTCAAGGCTGGGAAATTACCTGTTGCCTTGTGGTCCTCCTTTTATTATATTTATGCCCCCTTGTATCAGTTTAAGTAATGTTTCTTGCTGCTTTATACTCGCACTCTTCAATGATTTCTGTCATTGACATATATTAGCCAGGATATATAAAATGTATGTGTTTCTTTGGTTTCTTTCTCAAAGGTCAGATTGTTCAGCATCTTATTTTTGGTTTTTCTTTTCTGAATTCCCCACATCTTGTAAACTCTGAGATGCCCAGAGCTCAGCATTATGGGGCTAAGCCACAACTCTGCCATTTAGGTAGGTCTGAATACAAGTCTGATCTATGATGGATTTACCTGTTATTTGTCATTTCTTGTTTACATTCTTGGTCAATGAGGTAAATCTGTCCTTGCCCTTACATTCTTTGTGAAGGCTTTTGGCATTATGTCAAATATCTGTTGGGACACCCACTACAAGGGAACCTCAACTTTTCTTTCATAGGACAGTCTTGAATAGTAATTGAAAGTAATCCTTTTTTGAATGTTCGTCTTCTTATTATTTACATATTTCTTTCATCACTGCATTGCTGTAGTTGTTTTTTATTTCCTTTTTTTATAAGTTAAATTCTAAGATGCTTAGGATGCTTCTTGTCCTCTTATATGACATGCTTTCACACACACTCATAGAAGCAAGTTGCAGAAATGACACCTAGATTTTTCTAGGTCATTTCATATGTACATGTAAGTGTGTGTATTTATCTGGATAATATATTTAATAGCAAAGCATACTTTACAACTGTCAATAGTGTGAATTAGTACCAGCATACAAAAACATAAGTGAAATCAGTTTGTATGGTATCCTCCTGTAAGTCAAGTTTTACTTGATTTTTAAAACCAATTGCTAATTATTCCATAAAATGATTAACTGATTTAAGGTTCTGTCTATTTAGTGTGAAGTTCTGCTATTAACTGTATCTGCTTCCAAGAATTCTTTATGTTTTCTTGAACGTTTATTAAACCTGGATAATGTTGATTACCTAATTTCTGTCTGGGACTGTATTTTTAAGTTTGGTGGGTTTTTTTTTTTCACCTGCTTATAATCTTAATTGACATTGATGATTTTGCCCCATTTGCGCTTCTATTCCTCATTTCCTATACAGATTTTATTTTGCTTCATATTTCTGTGCAATTGCTTTAGAAACCACTACAAGATCAAGTACAATAAGCAGATGGATATTTTCTGCTTTGAAACCTACATTTGGGTTTGGATAGGAAACAAGAAAAATTAAAATACAGACTGGTCACGATTTCATCTCCAGTCCAGTTAGTGATAGGTTTTGGTATTAATTTCTTCCTAAAACGATAGGAGGCCCATTTTCTTAGTGGTCAAAAGATTCAGAATTTCCTGGCTGATATCACATGACTGATAGAGCATCTTTTGCTCTGTCACCAGCTTTTTAATGGAAAGATTGATAATAGGAGAGGGATAGGCTTTTTATCTGAAATTTAACATTGCTAGCTTCATACCAGGATGATTGGTAGCTTCATACCAGAGTTTCAAATGTGTTTATCATAATTATCCACATCTGGAATGCTGGGTCCATTCTGGGCTCACAAGTACAAGAAAGGCAAAGACTTACTGGAGAAAGTCCAGTGAAGGGCCCACGAAGATTAAGGGCATCTCTCCCATGAAGAAACAGTGAGAGTTGGGACTGTTCATCCTGGAGAAGAGAAGGCAGAGGAGAATCTTATCAGTGTGCACAAATACCTGAAGGGAGGGTGCTAAGGGATAGAGCCAGACTCGGTGTGCAGAGATAGCACGGGAGGCAGTGGGCAGAAACTGAAACAAAGGAGCTTCAGTCTGAACATCAGGAAACAGTTTTTAACTGTGAGGGTGACTGAGCATTGGCAAAGGTTACCCAGGGAGGTTGTGGATTTTCCTTTTTTGGAAATACTCAAAAGCTACCAGGACATGGTTCTGGGCATCCTGCTCTAGGTGGCTCTGCTTGAATGGAGAAGTTGGACCAGGCACCCTCCAAAGGTCCATTCTAACCTCAGCCTGTGTTTCTGTGAGTCTGGGATTATTTTGTTGCCTTGCATAAAGTCATTGTCAAAGAATCTGACAAATTATTGGAGAAGAGAATGGACAATTTATTTTCTGTCTTTGAATTTCATCCTTTTTTTTCTATTCTGAGTATTTTTGTGTTCAGGGAATATTTCCAGCTGTCATCGCTGAACTTCTGACTCTCATGACAGGAACCATTATGGTCACCAAAATTTTCAAATAAAGATAGGAGCTGTTCAGTGTTCAGAAAAAATCATTTACTAGGTTCATGATTTTAGCAGCTGTCTTTGTTCATTTGCAAGAGGAGTCAGAAAGGAAGAACCCCAAGAAAGCTCAGAAGTTAACAATATACAAAGATACTGCTGCTTAAAATTAATCTGGATTGCAGTGTGGAGACAGCAGACTAAGATCATTCCCTTTTTCTGTGGTTGCATGCTTACTCCTTTCAGAAGATGTTTGCTGTCCCAGTTATATAACCTTATATAACCTGTTAGAGGGCAGCTTCTTGAGTGTTACCAGATAATTTCATTTTCATACATTACCGTTAATGGTCTGGACATTTACAAGGACTGTAGCTTAGACCTTTTATTGAACACTGGGTTTTTAAGAAAAAATCCATTAATTTAGTTTTGCAGAGATTTTATTTGAAATAGTCTGGTTTGTTATTTGTTTGCTAGTTTATTGTTTTTCTGTTGGTTTAGTTCTTCATATAGTTAGGCTTGATGGGACTCTGAGCAGCCTGCCCTAGGTCAAGATGTCCCTACTTGTGTAGGGAGGTTGGACCAGATGACCTCTAGAGGTCCCTTCCAGCCTAAAACATTCTATGATCCTATGTAATTTCTGGGACTCAAATCTAGTAATTAATGACTTTAAACCTTTATAAAAATCTTAGTGAATTTAATCTACTCTAAGTGACCTTTATAAATAACTGCAAATACAAGCTGTAGGAAGAGTGGCTTTATGCACTTTGGGGGTTTTAACTTCTTTTCAGGTTCTGAAAGAATATACTGGTCAGTCTTGCACCCCTACTTGACAAATGCTCTCTTAATAAATATAAGAAGTAATGGCTTTCTTTTAAATTCTTTCTTATGTCTTATGAACAGCTGAGACTTTAATTTACACAGTTCTAGCTATGATTATTTTTTAATTTTTCAATACCACCTAAAATAACTATGGTAAAAACACTTTGTTAAAACATGTAAGTTTAAGGGATAAATTTAAAACAATGAGTTTTGTAAATACTACAGACTGTTAGTCTGGGATTATTATCAACTTCTAAATTAGGCACTTACTCAGCTGCTTAGTCGTCTTCGTTTGAGAAGAATGGAGAGAAATGAGCATTGTCAGAGGATGACTCAAATATGTTTTTTGTAGAATATGCTGAATTGTTCTCTGGAAGTGTTTACCCTGATGGGCCATACCTGGAAAGGAGAGGAAAAACTTAACCTAGCCTAAGACTGGTCTGAGAGTTGTAAAACAAATTCTACTTTTAAGTAAGGTAAACTAAGCATCTGAGTAATGCACAGAAATTGTTTTCAAGAACATGATCCAGAAACACAGTTTGACAAGCACCACTAAAAGGAGTCAAGAGTGGCAGTCAAAGATGAATGGAGCAGCATAGGTTTGCAGAAATTGTATTTAAAGTTCATTTGCTTTATTAGGATTTTTTTATTTCTAATTTTAGCTAGTTTCTTGGCCTTTCAGAAACAGCAATACTGTCTTTGGAAAAACTCTCCTATCCATCGGGTGTCATGCATTCAGTCTCTCTTTTTGAATGTTCTTGGTCTTTGTTATAACTAAAAACTCTATAAACCTGGCTGTGTATTGTTTACATCTGATTTTTTCATTGTTGAATGTAATCAGTTTAGCCATATTCCATCTTCTGATGGTAATCCACATTTCTATGACAGCCCGTTAACATCTTTCTCATAATCCTGTTTCCCATATCAGAATTCACTGTGAGTGAATCTTACAGCCTGTAAGATTCCTTCCTTCCTTTTGTCTTCTGTGGCTCTTTGAGGCAGTGACGAAGTATGTTGTATTTTGGGGGTGAACCCTAGAGCAATAGTTTCTAAACTGAATAACTTAAGCAGTTGTTACAGGAGCTGACAAGTGCATAAGAAGGGGTCAGTTCTCTACCTTGGCAGCCCTAGGAGTGGTGGTGTAACTAAGATCTTTTGTTGTATTTCTTGAGTACCCCTCAGGTGCTTCATGTCTCTTGAGGGATCTCAAGTTCACCGCTTCTTAGGACTGGCTGCACGGTAAGGCATCTTTGATTTTGTGTTCTCTGCATTGTCCTGCCGTTTAGACAAAATAATACTCCTTCCCAAAAATGAAAGAAATCTTCCTTGGAGATACTCATATCTGTGTTTACCATTCCAAGCAACGAGTTTACTGTACCATCACAGCAATTTTTTGAATTAAGGTCCCAAATAAAGGTATTTCTCAAATGATAACACATCCGTGTCCTTCACCATCTACTTCTGACTGTAGCAAGTTACCTTAACCTGGATTTTAATTCCTTATTCTTCAGTTAACAAGCTCTTTTCTGAAGGTATACACCAGACAAGTGGTTCCAAGTATCCAACTAATCTCTTGTCTGTCAACCCAAGTATGTATTTTCAATATTCAGAGAATTATCCCTAAGCAGATACTGTCTAGTTTATGACTGCAGTAGAAATTCTAATCATAGAATCATAGAATGGTAGAGGTTGGAAGGGACGTCTGGAGATGATCAAGTCCAACCCTCCCTGCCAGGGCAGGATCACCTAGGGCATGACACACAGGAACATATCCAGGTGGGTTTTGAAAAGTCTCTAGAGAAGGAATAAGTGACTTATTCTTGGGGACATTCACAAGTTGGAGCAATGGTGGTGTAACTGTATCACACATCTCAAGCAAAAGATGCACAAAAGATGTAAACTCCATTTACAGCTCAATAGAAACACATGCTAATTTAGAGGATATTTAAGAGGAAAGAAGATTAAATATATACCTACGATGTATTCATGAGTCTTGATCTTATCCTACCTATTATTTCCAACTAGCCATTCTTGCAGATTAGAAATGTTAGTATCTCAAAAACAATAAAGGTTTCATACTACAGAAGAAGAAAGTAATTTATTACATTTTTTTTTGCAGGAACACCAAATAAACTCTTGTGCAGGCCCTTGATCATGATCCCTCTTTGGAGCTCAAGTCCATGAATTCTGCTTCAGAATACAGAATGAGAAGCAAAAAAGTGCCTGCAGATTTTAGGAAGCTGCTGGAGGTTAAAGAAGAATAGGAGCAGAGAAGCATGGATGGCAGGAGGATTTGGAAAGCAAGAAAAGGCCAGAAGGGATTCCTGCAATGCCTGCCCAGATCAGAGCATTGATCTTCTCCAGCCATCTGCAGCTCCATAATCGCAGCAGGTTCCACGGATGACACTATACCAGTGGCTGCCTCCCATCAAAGATGGGCCTTGTCAGGTATTGCTGTTTATGGCTTTCCTGCAAAACTCTTCTGAGTCCTTTTCCAAATTAGCCATCAGGCCCATAGCAGGGGCAGTTGGACTAGATGATCTTTAAAGGTTCCTTCCAACTCACACCATGCCATGGTTATGATTCTGTGAAATAGCCATTTCATTTTCTCCAACACTTTACTGGAATATTCATAAACACCTTGAGTGTTCCAGAGATCTGACAATTGTGGTGGCAAAAAATTCATTCGCAGTCACTATGCAAGAAACACAGGAGGAAAAACACAGACAGATCAATAAAGTTGTGTCTGATTTTATTTTAAGCTCTGATTTCACAGTTTCCTCTTTTTCCAGATTAAATCTACCAGATTGCTAGATAATATAAAAAGCTCATTTTCTTCCTCTTAGTGGTTGGAAGTCTTAGTTTTCTGTTCTCAGGTTTCTACCTATCTATATTTATGAGCCTAGTAAAGCTTTGTTTTGTTTAAGTCTTTCTGCTGTCCACTTTATTTTCAGGAAATGAGAAATCATAGCTGCACCAAAAATACTTTACAAGCATAAGAAAACAGCAAGAAATTGACACAGTGCAATAAAGTGGTATGCCATGGTCTCAGATGAGCAAGCAGAGATAGTTGCATTTAAATAGATACTCAAGCAAATAAATCATCTCTTGCATAATACAATCCATAAAATAAACTGGACAAAAAAATACATCTTGCCATAAGTAGCAGTGCTGTAACTAACTAAATAAAATGAGAACAAGAAACCTTAGGTAGGTGAGCTACTTGTGTAGGCATGCTCACTACATTTTTTAAGGACCGCATGTGTTCCAGTAACAGTCTCAATACAGCCCAGAAAGCTTATCTTCTAGATGTCAGTTATTATGTGAGGCACATTTCTGAAGAGATTAACAGGTAGTTAGTTATAAGTTCTCCATTATATGAAGCCAATACTCTTTTTCAAAGGCTAGTGTATAAGAGGGTCAGGGCAACAGTTTATCATACCTTACATGATTCTGCCATGCTTCTCCAGGACAACCACAGATATACCTACAAGGTATATGAACATCTATTTGAATGACTGCACCTGTCAGTATAGATGCCCGAGTTAGTCAAAGGACTCAGCTCCAGCAGATCTTTGTTCTGATCAAATCAGCAAGTCCTTAGTAAAAAGGTTATTTGAGAAAGTCAGAAGGGAAGAGAAGTCTTAATGTCACACAATGATGTAAGTAAAGTGTGGATTTAGATAACCTGAACTAGACAGTTGGAAGATAACATGATGGATATAGGGATGGTAGGTGCATATGAAGTGGTTGTGGCCATATAGCAGTGCTGACACCTTGATTTGTAATCCCTTGTAAAAAATTTCTAAGTGCATGTCTAAAAAACAATGCAAGTCAGAACAGCTTTTGCTAAGCTGAGGGAGCTGGGTTGCTTTAGCTTAGAGAAGAGGAGACTGAGGGGTGACCTCATTAATGTTTGTAAATATGTAAAAGGTGAGTGTCAGGAGGATGGAGCCAGGCTCTTCTCATTGACGTCCAGTGATAGGACACTGGGCAGTAGGCGCAAGCTGGAACATAGGAGGATCCATGTAAACATAAACTTCTTCTTGGTGAGAGTGACAGAGCACTGGAACAGGCTTCCCAGGGAGGTTGTGGAGTCTCCTTCTCTGGAGACATTCAAAACCCACCTGAATGCATTCCTGTGTGACCTAATATAGGTGATCCTGTTCTGGCAGGGGGGTAGGACTAGATGATCTTTTGAGGTCCCTTCCAGCCCTAAACATTCTGTGGTTCTGTGTGCTGTTTTGTTTTTGTGTGGTGTTTTTGTTTGTTTGTTTTGTTGTTGGGTTTTGGGTTTTTTTCTCAAAAACAATACATTCAGTTGCCTCAGAGTGTCAGCAGAAAGAAAGGTTAAAATAAGATTTTTTCACTTCCTTGTCTTTTCAGTTCCTTGTCTTTTCCTGGAACAGTGTGTTAAACTTGGATCTTCTAAGAAAACAGAGTTGTGATCTAGAGGAGACAAAATACTTTTCTTCAGTCTCCATTACCAGGTCTATCCAGACTCCATACTGCAGCACAGAGTAAAAGCTACCTATCATTTCTGTAGACACAGGGTGACTTTGACACTAGGAGCTGTTTAGCTTGCCTTGGGGTCATTTACAGACAGAAGCAAGATAAACAAACCCACAGGCAGTTCTGCATTGTTTGATCTTGATTTTGCATAGTGTTTTAATGTGATGCACAGATAGAACAACTAATTATGCAGGCATTTTGGCTGCTTTGCACCCATGTCCCTTGGAAAAAAAGATTGCCCTGCTGTGGTGGTTGTGTGTCAGGCAGTAGCATTCCTTGATCCCAGGTTCACCTTCCTTTCTCCCCTCACTGTCAAAAATAACCAACCTTTTTATGAGCTCAGTGATTATCAAACAAGCAAATTCACTGTTCTCCTATGGGCACAGGATATTTTCCTAGGTGGTATGTTATTGTTAATCACAATTTAATTGTGCTAGAGGTCTTTTTGATTTAACTCCAGAAAGTCAAACAAAATAATAGCCAGCAGGTAATAGGAACATTAATTAAAAAATTAATATCAATTACTCTCCTTCTTCACACCAACAACATAATTTCAAAACAACGTAAATAACTGTAGACCCTCTGAGCATAACAAGTGATCATGCATAGTTCTCTCATTTATTCCCCTAATAAGGAATGAGAGCCATATGGCAATAATTTACTATATTATTACTATTACTACCACTGTTATTATTTATTTAAAAGTCTTGGGGGGGAAACATTTTATTTTGAAATTATTAAAATTCACTACTATAATGAGAGGTGAAGAAATCAAGCTTGTAGCGTTTTTCCTTGGTTTTAGTTTGTTAATTTGTTGGGTTTTCTTCCCCTTGTTCTGATTCTTTGGAGCCAGCAGAATAAATTATTCCGGAAAAAAAATGTGTAACAGAGAAAGCAATAGCCTATAGGTGCTTAGGACCAAAATATTCTAGTCTTTAACAATAAAGTCCTAGTGGTTGAGTATAATCTAGTATTAGTATAGAGGGTTGATATTGTCAAGAAAAACAAGATCCTTTTTTCCCTGTGTTTTCCTCTTCTATTATTTATGTGAACTTTCACTTCGAAACAACTTCTGGGTTTTTTTTTTTAAGGAGTCTTCAACCTTTCTTACAAGTCCAATACAGCCTTCAAGTCATAAATATTTTGGTCTTTTTTTTCTGACTAATTCAGCATCTAGAAAAACTGTATTTGACATTCCAGGCTGCTATTGATGGAAGATTTTTTACACCTGCTATTGATCTGGGAAGCCAATGGATATGGATAAAGATAAAAGTAATTGGGGTTTAAAAAAAAGTGTGGTTTTTGGAAGGTACCTTCTGTCACTTTAGGTATGTATAGTTTTGCTTCCATTTTCATCTAATATCACTTTGTTTTACATAGGTTTTACTTCACTATCTACTTTTCATCCAGGTATAATAAAGATAACACTTAACGCACAAGACCTGTCAGAGACATGTTAGCAACCATGACCCTTGCTGAAGTAAGATGGTGTCTAACAATATCTGAAATGTAACATCTTGTTTCTTCATTATTCTTCCTTTCCTTGTTTACCTATAAACCCATTATTATCATTAGCTAAGAAATGTAGACAAACTGTTGCCAGGGTTCTGATTTGTGAGCGCCTCCTTCCTAGTACTAATATTTAGCCATTTGCTAGCAAGACTGCAAATTCATAGCTGGACATGGTTGAGTATTTTTAACTTTTAAAAGCCATAATTGGTAGGTTTTACTCATTTTCTTTCCATCTTTTACATTACCTCATGAAGAGAATTTAGAAATGATCATTAGCTTAAAAACAGAGATAAAGGTGCTCATTTCTAAAGCTTTTTATTAACAGTATTTGTGTGAATCCCTCCCATGTGGTGCTTTGAAAATGTAGCCAATAAAGCTGGTCAGTTTTATTTTAAATATCCCCACTGTTGAATTCCATGTCCATTTACTGTAGAATGATGTTCTCTCCAATAGAGTTGAACAGAAGAGTGCTAATCTTTATTCATAAGGCAAATAAATTTGTTCAAAGCACACATCTGCTAAAGGCTGAAATGACTATGAATGAGATGAATTGTGACTTGTTTAGATATCCAGTGACAGTTATTTATGAAAAAAGGTACAGGCTTTTTGTTGTTTTTATTTGTTCTTTTGATCTTTGATGAAGTTTGTGATGTAGAAGGTGAAATACAAAACAAATGAAAACATATGTGGGTGATTTTATAATAATATGTGTGAACAAAAGAAATAAAGCAATTAACATGTCCATTAAGCATTTTGGTATTTTCATTTAATTTCTACTTATCCCATGTTTTAAAGCTTATGTTAATACCTTTGCATAATGCAGTGAATAAAATAAAGAATTTAGACTTGATAGTAGTTCTCCTGGAAGAGTGATTACTAACACAGTCATATGTGATACCTTAAAAAAGTTTCATTTTACTTGATACTGGTTTTAGTATATGGAGTTAACACCCTGAGATGACTGTTCTATGGTGTTTAAGCAATACTGTACTCTTTATGCTGCTGTCTACAGGGGCGGCAAATGGCAAGGTGGATAACAATGGGCTTAGCATAAAAACAAAACAGGAAAGTACCCTGTGGGTTTTTTTTTTTTAATTACTAGCTCCTTGAAAAATCCATACACAGCAGAGATTTGTAGTTTCTTGATGATCCCTCCACTCCTAAGGGGAACAGACATAGTTAGTATGGTCAAGGAACTCAATATCTGGGTTATTGAATCAAGTATGACAGTAGTCCTACAAAAAACTTACTCAGTTTTTCTTAGCAACAATACTGCTCACAAAGGAGACAGCAGAATAAGCAAGTGCGTAACATATGTATACACCCTTTGTGGTTTTTTTGTTGCTGCTTACCAGAAAGCAGAATAGACATATAAAGGACTTGTATAAATAATCATAATTTCTATTACGATTCTAAGCAATATTTTCTCCTGTGGTGCTGAATGAGCACCTCTGACTCTTGCATATAAATACTTTTACCAATGTTTGACATCAGCCTTTGTCATACAGACTGAAAATTCATAACGTGCTAACAGCCTTTTTGAAGAAAGAAACTGCATATTTCATTACAGGGCTAAACTCAAAATGGTTTTTGTCTTTGTTTTAGTTAATAAGGACTAATGGCTTCTCCCAAGAATAGATGTGGTCTGTCAATGTGGTTTTGAGAAATATTTATCATATTTTTTCAGGATTACAGAAACACGGGTCAGTCACAAAGGTTTCCACAGGCCAAATAAAATTTGGGTCAAGGCACAAGATGACACAGTGATATAGCCATAGCTTATTCAGTATTATCCTTCTATATTATCCTTTCTAGCTTATCCTTTTACCAGCAGCTACAGTAGCTTCCTTCTAGGAAAGGTTGTCTTTATCTGTTCTTGATAGCCACTTTTTCTGCAGGACCACAGGTATTGTGAACAAGAAGATACGAGTAAGAAGACTGTAGAAAAAGAAAAGATACCCATTTATAGCTCAGCTTTTAAGCTGAACCCAAGAAAAACTAGATTTTTGTAGTCCTTCCTGGCTCTGTTGCAGACTTCCTATGTGTTGTTGAGAAAAACTATCATAAAGCCTATGCACAAGAGGGCTAATTAAGTCTGTCATTCCCTAACTTTTGAATGTTTGATTTTGCAACCTTAATGTTCTTTTAATGTCTTTTGTATGCAATATACATCTACATAGTTTCCATTTATTATTAAAAATTGATCAAGCACTAGATTTTAATGACATGCATGCTTAACTATGCATCCTTAATGTTCTGGATAAAATTTTTAAATGGGATTCTGCGTTCAGTAGTGTCATTCTTTAATCACCTAATATAAACAAGGGTCCTCCCTTGTTTAATAAATTGCAAGAGTGGGTCGTTATACTCTAAAATATCTCTGACTGTAATTGCATTTTTTTTGGTCCTAGATATCAAGAACCATAGGCCTGACTGAATACTCAGTGTTATGTATCAATTGCAACTTATTGGCCTGCAATGTTGTGACTGCCTTGGTTAAAGAAGTAGTCACAAATCTTGCTGTTCATTGCAGGAGTAGATCTGTTACTGTGGTAACACCTATGTACTGCCCTTGTGAAAGGAGATTTTAATTTTCTATGAATATAATCTGTAAGGTGCAGATGGTACCAAATAAAACATAATGAATTAGACTGATACTTTGATACTTGCAGGGTTAAAATATGGACAGACAAGCAATGAATAAGAATGAACGCAGCATAAGATTTTATGTGCTGTTCAAGGAGTATAAAATCTCCAGAGGTGCTGTGTTGCACAGCCATATGTTGTTTTCTCACTTAAGACTTGTGAAAGTTTAAAAGATTAATAAGATTACTAGTATTAAAGTCTAAGCCCAGACAGTTCTCTAGAATCTTAAAAGCAAGAAATGACAGACAAATATGGGAAAAATACAAGATGAGGTGAGAGGGGAAACACATGAAGTTTTGTGGTAGCTTTGAAAAGAATTTCATTATTTGTCAGTAGAATGGACTTTTATCTGCACTAAATTTTTCAACTTCATATATTACTTTGAGATATATCTTACTGAGACTTAGTAAAAAGTGAAATGAATTATAGAAAAGGAACAGCCTGGATATTTTTTCCTTTTCTGTAAAATTTGAAACAGTTAACTGTGCCATGAAGAATTTTGACAATAAGCAAATAAGATGAACCATTATCTCAGTTAAACACTTCTTGTCATTGAGTTCTGTATCATAGATCCAGGCTGCATAGAACATTCCTGGCTTCTTGGTTTAGGGGCACATTTTAACAAAACCTACAAATGCTTACATTTTTCTTCCTTAAATATATTCTAAAATACGCAAAGAAATCAATATATCGATTGACAAATTACATATTGTGGGGTTCACACTTTTCCCTTCCCGGAGAACATGGGGTAAGAGTCTGCTTTCTCCTTGTTGAGCCTTTTTTTTTTTTTTTTTTTTTTTTTTTTTTTTTGTTCAGTGAAACCATATGGGTTTTTGCCATTTCCCCAGGCTAGCACAGCAGCTAACACAGCAGTGGACTCTAATAGTGTACACAAAGAGGAGCATGTCACTCTCGTAGAAAATTCCAAGACTGAAGACCAAGGCTGGGTTCTAAATGATAGCCAAGGCATCAAAATTTAAGTGGTAAATGCATCTCAGGAGACCAAGTAACTTGCAACGTATTAATTACATGGAAGGTAAGCCTCTTTATATACATACACCCTTTCATCACTTAAAGCAGAGATATTTGTTAAAATATGTATACTTAAAACTTATGAATGATTGATATTATTAGTACAGACAAATTGATCTTGGCTGGTTTCTGAATTTTTCCTAGTTAAGCTTAATTGAGTCACTGACTGTGAAAGACTTTTCAAATAATGATTGAAACTTTCTTGGTTCAGTCACTTTCTTTCAATGAATATTTATGGAATATACATGAAATATGCAATAAAATATATGATATATAATCAATATATACAATAAAAATAAATTTCTTAGAAATACAAATCAGGCGTGAGTGGAGTTGAAGAAAATGGATTGCGTACTTGGTGAGTTTTTGTAAGAAATATAAGTAGTAGTAGTTTTAATCAACATCACGGGAGTGAGAGTCTTATTTTTTTGCTTTTACATATATTGTACTTTTATTTTTGTAGTGATAGAAAGTGTGTATGTGTGCGTGGGAAGAGTTATATAAATGTTTTCATTTAAATTGATATGGAGACGTAGTTAAATAGTTTTTCAGGACAAGAAAAAATAATTATTGTTTCTACATAGTTCACATTCCTGTGACTAAGTACTCTGAAATAAATAGAATTGTTCAAGATGTCTGAATACTGTATCTGACAAAATATTTTTTATCACTTTCAGCAGAAAGACTTTGAATAATACCTTAATTTCTTCTGAAGCTGAAATATGTATGCATTTCTTCACACATCTACTATATTTTTTTTTGTATAGAACAGAATGGATTGCTTCCAGAGAAAAAAATTACATCTATATAGTACATATTATTAAAGCAAGAAGACATCATTTATCAACGTTGACAGGTGAGTAACACATTCAGGTATCCACTTTTTTCTTTTTTAACCAAAAAAAATCACAGAAAGGTATATAAAAATAATACTAATTTTAGTGTCAGTTCCTACAAATGGCAATATCTTTACGTTTTATGTCACAAAATGAAGACTAAATAAGATTGTTTTCATACGGAGTGTAGATTAATATTAGTTTCTACATAATAGAATATTTTTTAAAAATTAGTGTTTTGTTAGTAGGATTGGGTTCCTGTCACTTAAATCTATATTTTGACTTAGTAATCTATAAAGGTTTTGTTTTCTTTGGTAATTCCCATTAAATAAGTAGTGTAGAGTTAAAATATTAATATGCATTATTGATTGCATTTAGTATTGATGAAGCTAAATTCATGGAGACAAGCTGTTTGCATATAGAAGGGTAGAACTTTCATCCCTTGAGGAACTTGAGAACTAAGTTTACAGAAACTTCATGAAAATTAAGGAGGCGTGCAAAGCTTTGTACTTGAGGTGAAACAAGCATCCCTGTGCATCCACATGGGCTGGGAACCACCCTGTTGAGGAGGCCTGAGGCTCATGGTAGATTCCAAGCTGTCCATCATTGGAGGTTTCAATGGCTTTAAAAGGCAAAATCATGGCTGTGGTTTTTAATCCATTATTGATGATACTGCTTTGATCTAGAGCTTGGACTAAATGACCTTCAGAGGTCCTTTCCAAACATTCCTGTAATCCTGGGTTCATTATGTTTTCAAGGGGATGGATAAAGGGAGTGGAGGTAATCTCTAATCATACAGTTGGTACTCTTTTAGCCAAAGTCAGAAGGAGTTTATCACTCATCTTGAATGCAAGAGTTAGTTTGAAGAATCCGCGCAGTATTAGGGAAGCTGGAAAATGTCCATTGATTATTTTGAATTTAAGTTACATAAAACTCTGAAATGGTTTGAATTTAACATGATATCAATATATTCTTAAAAGAGCATATTAACTATGATAGTGTTGAACAGATGCAAGTTAATAAAATTCTTTGATACATCTCTTTTCACACTATTGTAGCTTGTAGACTTTGCATTGCATGAATTTACTATCCTGACATAAAGATCTAAGAAATAAAAATTCCCAACTTAGCTACAAAAAGGCCACATATGCTACAACACTTTCTCAGTTAAGAGCTTTCTTAGTATCTATGAATTATGCAATGAGAGAGACAACTAAAAATCAGGATGCCTAAATGACATGGTTGTGTTTTATTTATCACTCAGTTTCACTGTTTAGTCATATATAAGGTTAAATATGGTGATGCAGTCCAAAGATTGACCAGGGAAGAGTATTTAGGATTATGTTAGTTTATTCTGGTGTATTAAAGACTCGAATTTAAATTCATGGAATCACAGAATCAATCATAGAATAATTTTCGTTGGAAAATACCCTGAAGATCATTGAGTCCAACCATAAAACTAACACTGCCAAGTCCATCATTAACATGACATGAAGTGCCACATCTACAAGTCATTTAAATACCTCCAGGGTTGTTGACTCAACCACTTCCCTGGGAAGCCTGTTCCCAGTGTTTGATAGTCCTTTCAGTGAAGAAATTTTTCCTAATACCCAACCTACACTTCCCCTGACAAAACTTCAGGCCATTTCCTCTTATCCCATCACTTGTTACTTGGGAGAAGGGTTGATTCCCATCTCCATACAACCTCCTTTCAGGTGATTGTAGAGAATGATAAGGTCTCCTCTGAGCCTCCTTTTCCCCAGTCCTCTCAGATACTCCTCACAAGACTTGTGCTTCAGACCCTTCGCCAGCGTCATTGCTCTTATTTGGACATGCTCCAGCACCTCAATTTCCTTCTTGTAGTGAGGGGCCCAAAACTGAATACAGTAGTCAAGGTGTGGTCTCGCCAGTGCCAAGTACAGGGGGATGATCCCTGCTCTAGTCATGCTGACTACACTATTTCTGATACAAGTCAGGATGCTGTTGACTTCTTGGCCACCTGGGCACACTCCTGAATCATATTCAGCCAGCTGTTGACCAACAACCCCAGGTCCTTTCCTGCTGGGCAGTTTCCAGACATTCCTCCCCAGTCCTGTAGCATTGCATAGAGTTGTTGTGACCCAAGTGCAGATCCCTCTAGAGCTTCCCTACCCTCAAGCAGATCAACACTCCCACTCAATTTGGTGTCTTCTGCAAACCTACTGAGGGTGCCTCGATCCCCTCATCCAGATCATTGACAAAGATTTTAAACAGAATTGGCCTCAATACTGAGCCCTGGGGAACGCTACTTCTGACCACCTGCCAACTGGATTTATCAACTCCATTCACCACCACTCTTAGGACCTGTCCATCCAACCACTTCTTTTACCCATTCAGGAGTATGTTCATCCAAGCCATGGGCAGCCAATTTATCCAAGAAAATGCTGTGGAAAACAGTGTCAAACCTTTACTAAAGTCATAGAAGGAGATCAGGTTCATCAAGCAGGACCTGCCTTCATAAACCCATGTGCTGACTGGGCCTGATCACCTGGTTGTCCTGTGTGTGCGCCATGTGCTGACACTCAAGATGATCTGCTCCATGACCTTCCCAGAACTGAGGTCAGACTGATATAGTTCCTTGGATCCTTCTTCCTGCCCTTCTTGTAGTTGGGCATCACATTTGCTAACTTCCAGTCTACTGGGACCTATCCAGTTAGCCAGGACTTCTGGTAAATGATGGAAAGTGGCTTGGTGAGCACTTCTGGCCAGCTCTTGCAGTACCCTTAGGTGGATCCCATTCAGCCACATAGACCTGTGCATTTCCCTTGGAATTATGGGGGCTTCATTCTGTTCCTTGTCCTTACCAAAGTCTGTTAAAAACACCTGTATCACTGTGTCACTGTTTGCTTGGTTTTTAGAAGTGCTGCAATGCAGAGAAAGAAGCATATGTGCAATAAACTGAATTTTAAATTTCCATCAGTTTTGTGGCCAGACAGACTAATTTTGCACTGTTATCTTTCAATCATTACATCTTTCAATTGAATCACAGATACACCAGCTGTGTTAAAATGTCTGTGGGGATATTAACTTTATACAGTATATGAACCTTACTGCTAATTCTATCTTAATACCAAGTAACTAAAGACACATGGCTTCTGACATTCTGTGTGCAGCTAAGTGTTCTGTTCTAAAAAAGATAACAAAAATTGCTTTAACAAAGGAAAATACTGAATGTCATCTCTAAAGAACATTGCTGGGTTTTGTATTGGTTGCAGGCTTGAATTAACTTCATTTAATTAATATCTTTCTTGAAAGATATCTTTTACTCTGCCTCCTTAAATAACTGGAATGACATAGGGAACTTGTCTTCATAGATGAAGCCCATCAGAAATGTTTCTTTACTATAAAAAGTCTCCTATCTGCTAGAAATGTCAAATAGGATTCAGGTTGTACAAACAAAGATTACATCTCTTTCCAACTTCTGAACTGAGCTCTTACTGTTATTAATACCTCCTTTCTGTTACAGTAAAAAGGACTGAGACAGGTATCTCATGATGCCAAGTTGTCCTAGAGTGAAAAGGTTCTTTCCGGTGTTGCAGAACTGATGGACATCATAAAGACCTTTTTTTTTTTTTTTTTTTTTTTTTCCTCCCCTTACTGGCATGTCTCAATTCTGCATTAAATTGATTTGCTCATGCTGTAGTTGACAGTTCTATTTCTACAATTGTTCAGCACCCTCCTTTAATGTTCATCCTTTGACTATAAATGAACTTTTTATATCCATTTTTGCTTCTTAGTATAAAGATGTACTACTTATCATGATAGGAATGCACTTGAAATTAAATTTATCCTGGAAACACCAGCACTGTGTGAAAACATTTTTTCCTGAACTCCAGATTCATTATCCTGCAGTATTTCTCAGTCTTGAGACTGTAATTACAATGTTACAAAGGTATGCACACACGGTACCAGCTGTTAATGTTGTCATAATGTTGACATCCTCTGTGATTCAGGTGAGAAACTGCAGTACCTACTGCTATCTGCTTTAGTGAATATTCACGGGCTGTTGGACTCTTATTTCAAATCAGAGCAGTGATCTCTACCCCTAGAAATCAATTAACTGAGAGTTATCACTGAATAAATAAGGCCATCTTAGAAGCTGGATGTCACCAGAGCCTCATAGATACAGCAGAGGCCATTTTTTGGGACATAATGACTGAAAACTGAAACACAGTGGATAGTTCTTCAGTATATCACATAGTCATATTTATTAAGGAAACAGTGTCTAAATCCAAATGCTAAGCAAGCTTCCAAGGTCTAGAATCCTTTCTTTATGGTGATAATGGAATTACTGAAGAGCGATTGGACATTGAATATGTGCAATTTCTCTTTTCTGCGATTCATACTCTTCTGCTGCAGTTGTTTTAATGAAAAACTGCTAAAGTGAGAGAAATGTGGCTGAGCCAGATGGGTTCTGATCGTACCTCTTTGCTGGCTGCTGTACAAGTCTTACTTGCATCTGTTCTTTCTCCTGCTCTCTTGTCCTTGAATGTCAGTGGCTGGAGGTAGCCAACAGGCCACTTGAATCACTTCATCTTCCCTTTTCCTAGTGAGAGATTGAACTAGGTAGTTCACAGGCCCTTCAGAAGTAGGCTGGCATGAAGAGAAGTTTGTGGTGCTTTTTCTTCTTCTTTCTGGCTCTTCCTTTCAAACTGAGATTCTTTCCAGTGAATTATTTAAACTGACACAAATTTATATTTTTTTTAAAGGAAGTAAAAATACTCTGCTTATATATCTGCCCCATGTTGCTCTTTTCTTCAAGACATTTGCTTTTGGCCACTTTCAGAGATGATATACTGGGCTAAGTGGACCTCTAGTCTGACCCACAGCAGTTTTTCTAGTGTTCTTACTAAAATGCCAGCAGCAGAGCCAGCCCTTAAAAATAGTTGAAAAGAGATGTAATTTTAGACCGAAGTCTTACTTTTACTGTTACTGCACAGACACAGTTTGCAACAAACTATTGAGTATACTGCCTGGGCAGAAAACTTAATTTAGATTTTGTTTGGGGAAAATGTGTGAAGCGAGTTGCATGGGAAAGACATGTGAAATCCAGGGACTGCAATTGTGGAGATCCTCACTAAGGTTTGGCCTCTGAATGAGAAACTTACGAGTACTACTTTTTGTGCAATCTTAGGTTATATGCGACACCTCGAAATTTACTGAACATAAAAAATTTCTACATTGGAGGTTTCTTCTGTACACTGAGAGGGCTGTAAAACCTGACCTTTTCCACATTACAAGTGATTAAAAATTAGTGATGTCCATCCAATTAACAAAAATCGAAGCAGAGATTTAACAAAAAACACATAAAATCAGTAGGTTCTTGATCACTTTGAATTACGTGTTCCTTCATTAGGCTCATTAGACTATGATCTTTTGACATTTATTTTAAGGTAATTTCTTATTATTCATTTAATTCTTACTTAGAGAAGAAACACCAACTTGAACAGTACTTTCCCTTCCCAAAGGCATATTTTCTGTTTCATATTGTTATGAGTACTTATGCCTCTGAAAATATCTTAATAACTACTTCAAAAATAATAGAGAGGAACATTTACATGGGGCTTCCTATTAAGGTCTTTTAGTAAGGGTTTGTGAAAAAGATGTTTAAATGCCTAACAGTAATATGGCTCATGACAGGAGCTTCCTCCTCTTTTAGAATGTTGGCGTAAGGCAAAACCAGTTTCTGTTTCAATGTTTAATATTTGAATAGGGTGAAAATTCCTAACTCTCATTTTGAGTGTAGGAGTTTGTATAATGGCTGAACATTAAAAAAATAAATTTTAGAAATGTTACTAATGTAGCTAATGGATATTCATTATTTACTGTGCAGTTATTCAGCAAATGAATTCTTTTGTACAAGCTAAAATCATAATGAAACAAATTGTCCTGATAGAGTAGTTGCACCTCTGAACAACTTCAGTAAGTGGTGGAGATGTTATAACTATATGCTTCCTATTTCATATAGTGAAGAAATAATGCATAATGTCCTGAGGAAAAGTCACAGAGCCAAGTTTATTAGAAAATGCTGCTTAGGTTTTAGGTCTTCTCTTGGTAGTTCAAATCCAACTGCAGGTAATCCAATGACAAACATCCAGTCTTTCCAGTGACAACCAAAGTATTTGTTCTTTGGGGACAACTGAAATTTAGAAGTTATGAGAAATTCTCCAGATTGTGCAGCATTTTTCCTTTCCTTGCCCTTCACAGTAGAAGATGCAGTTTGTGATCCATTATGGAATTGTATGGTGTACTTTGTAGGCCAGTTTATAATTTCAGACTTTTGTAGGTCTCTGATGTGCAAATACTTGAGGTTATAGCTAATTATGGGGAAACTTTTAAAAGTAAACTTTGTGTAATTTCTGGTTGAGTACTATATCAAGTACACTTCTGTGTTTCCAATACATATATTAGCATGTAGGCAATATCGGTTTCTTAAGTGTCAGAAATATTTTTCTAATATGTGTTCTACTTTAAAAAAATCTCTGGACCTTTGTATTATAGACATTTGGAGGAACACTATTCAGTTTATTCCACTGCCTCTCAGCACTCTTTCAGATGGCACTTGAGGGACATTAAAGTCAAAAAGTGGAAGATATTCTTCCATCTGTAGCATCTGACAAAGCCAGAGGCAAGTTTCTGCATGAGAAAACTGGGCAGTGACACTGACAAGTCCAGAGATGCCTCTGAGTCTGCCCACATAGTTTTAGTCCTAATTATCTTTTTGTCTTTACTATTTCATCCTTATGTTTTTATTCTTGTTTTACTATTTCATCTTTATGTTTTTATTCTTGTTTTACTTTCAAAACTTTTCACACTATTTTAAAAATAGATCCTGTGGTATTTTTCCCGACTTATGGAGGAGATCCTTTTATGCTCACATCTTGCCTACATAAAGCTTTTCTTACTTTGCCCAAGCTATAGCTTGATGTGTGTTCCTCTGCTATCCTAGAAAGTGTTTGAGAATCACAAGTAGTAGCTGAAGAGTTATTTTCCTGTAAGATACATTAGAGTCTCAACATAAAAAAAAATCAACCCCAAAGACACACAAATAGTATAAAATATTGGTGTCCATTCAAAGGGAAGGCAGAGAATGTTACACTTACTTTTCCTCAAATATATATGGATTTAAATATATATGTGCATATATGTATAAAGATAATATACAGATGTACCAAAAAAATACGTATTTGTATTAGACGAAGCCATTCATAAGCAATTAATACATCAGTTTGTTTGTTCTTTGTCCTTTACCGTGTACCTATTCAAAGTGTAACTCCTAGTGTATGCTTCACTGCTTGACAGTAAACAAATTAATCAAGTATGTTGCTGTTATCCTTTTAAGACATTCTCTTAGCTAGAGAAATGAAATGAAAACACGCAAGAATGAGATGCTTTGTAATTAACAGCCATACTTTTGTTTGGTTTCAATATCTTATTCATCTTAAACACAAAAATGCTTATACAATATTTAACAGTTTCTGAATTAGTTGACTTTGCAAGACAAGGAAACCTTGACAAGTATTGCAGCAATATCTACCAGATGGAAGTATGGCACGACCTTCAGTATCACATTATTTTGCAGAAAAACAAGATAAAGCAATCTGGTAATTATGAGCTTCCAATCAAGGCTAAGCAATCTATATATTTGATAGCTTAAAAACCAAAGTAATTTAGAAAAGTCCATATTTTTGAGGTATGGATGATTAATTGTATATATTACTTTACCTCTTCCATTTCTTTTCATATTTTTTTCAAAGCACAGAGGAAGTGAAATCCTTACTCACTGAAGTCAGTGTCAAAAGTCCATGTACTTCTAATTAGCTGGAATTTCATTGGGGTATTCCTTTTCCTGTTTTCCTAAAATTACTTAGCATCTATAAAAAATGCCTGCAGCACTATTTGCTCTTTAGCCTACTAAACACTCTCAGTCAGAGTGCCTGTCTTATCTGTAATGCTTATGTTTAAATATACAATTGGTATTAAAACCTTTATTTTCTTTTCTTAAACCAGTAACTCTCTGCTAATTCACATCTTTTCTTCTGATTTTGCTCATACTTGCATATAAATTGCACACAGAGTTCAAACTTTGCTGCAGTGTGAACACTTATTTTACAATATATAATTAACCACTGCATAAAACATTGATTACATGAAAGCATTAGATAAGGAATTCTGCTATATTTATTCATCAGGCAGAACAAAATCTTCCAAAAAGGAGTACTAAGATGAATCTTTAGAGAAAAAAAAAAATCCCAAACCAAACCCTTTTTGTATTAAGCTTTTAAATTTGTTTAATTTCAATAAATTACAAGGAAAATATATATTTTAACTGATACTAAAATAAAAGGGAGATCCATCTTTTTCTCTTTTTGTTCTTAAGCATTTTGTTTGTTTTTTTTCTTGCCTTTTTTTTCTTCCTCATACTGTTGGTATAAACACAAACTGTATGTATTTTTAAGAAACTTAATTCTGTCATTACTTTTTTTTTTTCCTACATCTGCTGGATTTTATTAATTCAGAGTATAAAGTTTCATGAAAAAAAGCCATCAGGCTTTAGACTGCCCTTCATAGTCCATGTATTTGTGAACTTCGGTTTTGAAACTTCATTGTTCATATGAACCGCTTCTGGTGATGACATGAGGCTGGGAGAAGTGGCTGATAAACTAGAGGGTCACACTGTCACCCACAGGGGACTCAACAGGCTGGAGAAATGGCCTGACAGGAACCTTATGAAGTTCAGCAAGGGGAAGTGCAAAGTCTTTAATCTGTGGAGGAAAAACCTTACACACCAATATATGCTAGACACCATCCAGCTAGAAAGAAGCTTTTCAGAAAAGGACCTGGGGGCACCGAGTTGAACATGTGCTATCAGTGTGTACTTGAGGCAAAGAATTGCAATGTTTTCCTGGGCTGTGTTAGGAGGAGTTTGCCAGCAGGCTAAGGGAGATGATCCTCCCACTCTGCTCAGCACTGGTGGGGCCACATATGGAATTCTGTGTCCAGTTCTGGTCTCCTCAGTACAAGAGACACATGGATATACTGTACAGAGTCCAAAAAAGGTCACAGAGATGATTAAGGGACTGTAGCAGCGCTTCTATGAGGAAACACTGAGTTGGGACTGCTTAGGTTGGAGAAGATGGACCTCAAGTGCAATCTCCTCAATGTATATATAGATTTCTTTAAGGAGAGTGTAAAGACAGAACCAGGCCCTTTTTGATGGTTCTCAGTGGCAGGACCAGAGACCATGGGCACACAGTGAGACACAGGGGACTTCAACTAAACATCAGGGAGCACTTTTTTACTGTGAGGAGGGTTGCAGAGTCTTTCACCTTGGAGACTAAAAAGCCACCTGGACATGGTCCTGGGCAACTGGCTCTAGGTGGCCCTGATTGAGCAGAAGGGTTGGTTTTGATTCAAGAAAGCTTGTTTTTTATTTTGTCTTGTGTTTCAGGGTTGAATTAATATTCTAATCTACTCTGGTCTCTGTGTGCTATAGTGACCTCAAATTCACATTTTCAGAGAAATGACTGTCCCAAATGACATGTATGAATGGGCCTGTGTTGTGGGTAATAGTCCCTCCAGCATATTCCTTTGCATCTGGTCTACACATCCATCCTTAGAACAATCTTTCAAATAGCTTTATTAAACTGTATTTGGGGGGAAAAAAAAATCATTTGCTTACTTATTAAGAATGTTTCAAATATATAATACTTTTCTTGTGACTTTGAACAAGCTCTCGGATGTCATTTGTAACAACTGTGTATCTTAAGAGTTTGCATGAGAAAAATACATTTGAATTCAAGAACTGGATAGAGCATTTGTAAAAGATTTACTGTTTTCAGGGCATAAAATATCTCTCTCAATCTTTTTGCTTGCACATTAGAAGACAACTTAGCTTACTAGAATTCTTATTTCTAAACTCTTTTTAAACATCCTTGTTGAAACACTCATTAATATTCAAGTAACTTTTTCAGCACTGACAGGAGGTATACTCAATATTTAGTTTCTTTGCAGTGTAGTGTAAAATACTAAACTATCTGTCAACAGTGTATCCTAAATCATTAATTTCTCTGTAAAACAACAAAAGAGTTTCAGTCTTCCTTTAGATCCTCTTCTCCATACACAGCGTTACACTGTGCTGTTATCGAGGTAAATTACTGTTTGTGCCATATCATAAAAGACTGATTGCTAGTTGTGTTATTATCATCTATCCACCTGTCCAAGTATAACTTGTCATCTTCTTTCTTGTCATCCCAGTTTTCATCCAGCTTCCTAGAGTGACAGGTTTGTACAGACGCCATCTTCTTAAGGTATTCAAGTAACGTGTTTAAGTGAACACATAAAAAAAAAGTGATTTCAAGAAGCATCCATCCTCCACAAACTTAATTTACATACATATATATATTTATCCATATTACTTATGAAGGAATTTTTATTCAGTAGCAGTTAATGATCAGCAGCAGTGGTTCCCATCCATACCCCAATGCTGCATCTTCGGAAGAAAAAAGAAAACTGAAAAATGTTCCCTTTCTGCCTTTCACTTTTCCTCTGTTACAAGTTTTGAGTTGGTATTTATTTGTCAGGAGGATCAAAGAACTGTAATGTCAGAAAAGTAAACCAGTCAACATTTCTCAAAGGGCTCTGAGCGCACAAGGGGAATAAGAATGAATATCATTGTGAGTAGAGAAGAAAGATCAGAAAATGGTCAGGTTTTCTCATGACAGAAAAAGAGTAAGTTAGGAGGACAATATCTTATGGTTGAAAGATGGAAAGAGAGGAAGAATGGAGGTATTACAACTTTTATCTCTTCTTCCTGGCACCTCTGTACATTGATGTTTCTTTCATTACCCCATGCTAGAATGGCATAAAAAGTTTTGGCTGTCTCTGATTGTTCTGCTTTAAGTGTGGTGCAAAAGGTCAAAGATGTGTGAAACTTTTGGGCATCTAAAATAAAAATAACATAAAATTTGGAATGGCAAATAAAGTCAAACAAGATGCAGAACGTGTTTGCAGAGTTTTCAATACACAAAATCACCACTTCCTGAAGAACGTTCAGATTTACATGTTACATACGCTATGAATAGACATAGATACGAACATGCCATCACACACATAAATTTCTTATTGTCATGGTACCATCTAATGGAAGATGCCAAAGTGCTAAAATTCTTTTCTTGTTTCATATGACCTTGTGAAAGAATGGCTGTCTGGGATTTTAAGATGAAAACTAGAAATCCTGCTTTCACTGTAGAGAGCAGAAGAGTGGTGAGAAAGAAGAGGTTGGAAGAGAACAGTGAATGTGATCAAACATTGTTCCAGTGAAATTCCAACATTTCAGGAAGAGAGGCGGTGTGTTAAGTCATTTTGTTCTTAACACAAAAATGAAGAAAAATATTCCCATCATTGAATGTTGCTGACTGTATCACACATTTACAACCCACCCATGTCTTCTCAGTGTGCTTGTAGATACATTCATGAGCTAATTAATACTTTTGAGTGTTTGGTTCATATCTTACAATGGTGTTTTAAAAATTACTAGGGAAATAAGTTGCCTGTGCCTCTGTATTTCCCTATTGCTGCTTCTCATACAGTACAGCACTGAATTTAGATCTCAAGTGTCTGGATGAGTCAAATGCCTTGAGCAGGTAAAATCTAAGCAGAAACAATCCACCAGTTTATTGACTTCCAGTCTCTGCTTTGACCATTGGGACATTTATATCATGTAGCACAGTTCATGGCCTAGATTTTATCTGAACAGGAAACAAAGAGGCCTTGCAATTTGCAGGCTAGGACAAAGAATGAGAACTAAGGAGAATCCTGTCTTCTAATCTTTCTAAGCCAGTGACTCACTGTGACAAGCTGGTAAATTAACATTGCTTAACCAAGCAAGAAAACTAAGTAATAAACAGCAAGAAATAGATTACATGTTTGGACCTAATTCCTAAATAAATAGAGTAAAACCAGCTGTAAACTAGTCCTATATGAGATCTCATTGTACTATCATAGATCAGAATATCCTTAATTATTATTAATTACTAAGAAATTGAAATTGAATGGAATTCCATTTCAAGTAAAAGTAATGGAATTTTCTACTGCTGCTACTAGTAGCAGTGATAATAATGCAAGGATTCTGAGGAAATTATTTTGTTATTTATAATATTGGACTATTTAATTTTTCTTGCTCACTCTCTTTCTAGATGCCTACATTAATTACGGCATTGCCTCTTGAACCGTAGAATTTAGCTCTTCTTTTCTCAGGGTGTTGTTTACAGAAGAAAGTGCACGAGATGTTTTAGCTTCATCTACATTTTCAAAGCAAGTTAAAATGGTGGTGTTGAATGAAGAATTGAGAGCTGCTGAGTTGTCTTATACACTGGTTGGGGAAAAGCCTGTGAAAGGTGTGATTACTTGCACACCTTCAGGTACACTACCAGTGTACTTGAGATAAAGACAGTTTAGATGTTGGCTTAATAGGCACAGATAAAGGTGCATGTTCTACATGGTACTGGCATAATAAGGCCTGATTTACAAAAAAAAAAAAAAAAATGCCAAGGCGCCATTAAAGAATGCTGGTAGCTAGCTTTTACGTGTTGATTAAATGACAGTACTTCACCCTTCTTGTCCTTGTTTTTCATTCCATGCCGTCTGTCATTTGAAAGCTTTTTCCATTAAATGACAGATGAATCTTCTTCAGTATGATGGGACTGATTATGCAGGACAGAAGTTAAGATTTAATCACTAGCATAGAAGGCACCTTTTTTGGGGAAAATGGGGACAAGACATGGGGCCTCCCAGCCCCTTGGGGTGCATCTCCACTGCCCGCTAAGAGCAGCCCTACAGCAAGACCCATCTGCTGAATAGATGCTGAGCCTTCAAGCACTGCCTCATGTGAGGTGAGTATGGGTCTTCTGAAGCCCCAAGGGCTCTGAGTGTTTGAGCATGGCACTGGGCATACTTTTCCAGGCTAATTTTTATAGCTGTATTTTCTCGGTAAGGTTTGTTGTGTTTATCGATTAATACCATAACCTCTTAATTATTGGTTTTATTTTTTTTCTAAATGTTATTTCACCATTAGTTTATATCTTTATATAATGCCTACATATAATTAAGATAGGTAGTTATATATTAATTAACAGAAATAATTATATAGAATAGAAATTAAGTATATT
>JAAGNO010020964.1:173178-197652 GCA_033439905.1 Ceryle rudis | reverse complement strand
ATATATATAATATATTTTATATTTTATATATTAATATTATTAAATACATTGTATTTTTAATTGCAATTATTAGCAGCTCATAAACAATAACGTCTGTGGTAGTGGTTTTTTGTTACATACATCCATATGAGAAATGCAATGATGGGTGTTTTCGCCCGCAGTTTTCACTCTGTTTGGCATTGCTCATTTTTTTTGGCTTTCAGCTTTTTGTTAAAGGAGTACTTTGCTCCATTAGCTGATTTTAGTTGTTGCTGTCTTTTGGGTCTATCTAGGCAGATTTTCACTTGTGTGACAACTTTGATATGACAGACTGGTCCTTCATTATTGGAAAGACTTCCCATTAGTTCTTCCTACTGCTGGCCTCATTCTCAGCCTGCCAAGTGGGACACTCCTTCCTTGTAAGTTAGAAAAACTGGTAGGCACTGCTGCAACCATGTCTTCATAAAGGTTCCCACAGATGTGCCTAAACTGGCAAATCCTCTCATGTGGATACAGCTTCTAGACTATATTTTTTTAAAAGTCTAGTGTAACACTAAATAGACTTCAGATAAGTGAACTGCTTTGCTTCCTGCTTGCTGATTTTAGTGTTGTTACTTCATAGCAATAAATTATGGGACAGCACTAGGGCTGTGTGAGATGGTGGCAAGTTTGTGGCTGAATGAGTGATGTACAGAAATCAAGCATGGCTGAAAAATACATTGCCTTCTGCATACATTTATTGGTTCTCTCTTTTTTTTTCTCTGTCCCTCATCAGTGGCTACTGATGGTTATATGTCCCCGGTCTGATTCCTAACTGCTATGAAATGAGTGAGTGGGAGGCAGCTGAACTAATAAGGAAAGAAGGGAGATTTATTTATATTGTATAAAACTGACTCAGCATTTAACCACACTAATAAGCTACTGAGTCATCAGTACACTCCTGTGCTCTCTCGAGGGCTTCAGGCTCCATCAGTGGTTGATAGATCAGGAGTTTGACTGAAGCCTTCTTGTACTTCTCAGGTGCTAAATCATCATAATGTCCTCATCTCTCTCTGGTTCTTCCCACTGGCAGTGTGATGACTCACCAGGCAGTGCAAATCACCTCAAGTGGCAGTTCTCAGGACACCACGTAAATCTAAACTGTAATTAGGTCACAAGCAGAAAACTCAGTTTGAACCCTAATGGACGTTTGCCTGTTTCCGTAAAACATTTTGCAGGATTTGGAACTGCTGGCTAATTCTGATGAAGAGACTGGAGTTGGGGTTACAAGGCCACAGCCAGAGATAGTGCACTTGCATTTATGCAGATAAGCCTGCACTTCATCTTCCCAAATGATGCCCAGAGGCTGCCAGAACAGTCATTCCTTCACTTTTATGAGCAGTGAATTTACATTAAAAGGCATTTAAATAAAGGCTATAGAGTACGCTTAAAAGATGTTGTTCTAATTTGAGACTTTATTATGGTGCTGTGGCATGGAAAAGTGACCCCATGCATGATTGAGCTGAGGTGCCAACCTGCCCTAGAGCTCTTTTAATAAGGATTGGTGAGACCGGAGGCAGCGATGTTGGCAAGAATGCTGATGAGCCTTGTTAGCAGTGTGCAGCTCACTTCCTTCAGAGAAGCCTGTGGGGGAGAGCTGGTAGTAAAGTCAAAAAGCTCTGCATCAAATAATTTCTTGGCTAGCTCAGTCCACCATTGTAAACAAGTCTTGCTTCCTGTGAATATACTCATTAGTCACCTATTTCTGGATACTTATATTAAATGGACAAACTGGAGCCAATATTTGGTCCACACTCTTCTTTGTTGAGAAGAAATTGGAATCTGTCCCTTAACAGCCATTATTTGCACCACTAAAAGGGATGTAAGTCATACTTACATTTTTGAAGATTCCTGCCATGGATGAGCTACAGTATCCAAACTTCTTGTTACAGAAGTCACATGAATGTTGCACAAGTAGTCCTGCTGCTCTTTCCCACTCCTGTGAGCACACATGTTCACCTGCATGTACTGTTATCTGTACTTGCAGTGGTGAAATGAGTGTAAAGTGCATTTGGGAAGAACATAGTCACATATTTAAATCTCTTTATATAGAGTCTACAGGGGCAGAATTCAGCTGTCACAGGCAGCCTGCTCTCTTTCCCAAGAGCTCCTCATATGCAGCTTGTAAGTGTCAGTGAGCTGCATCAGCTGCTTTTGATAGGGGTGTTCCGATCCCAGTGACATATTTTTCCCATCAGCTCTGCTTTTGTCTTCAGTCACTCTACTGGAACACTTCCATCCTGAGGAGGGGCAGACTGGCTCCTGGTTCCGTAAATTGTCATATGGGATTTTTAGTTTAGGAGGTCCAAATCTAGACTTTACAAATAAGGAAACATCTGAACAAATTCACAGGAGAGGAGGAGTTTGAATAGTCTATCATGAAAAAGTCCATTTCTACGGGCTGACTTTTTAGGAATTTTAGGCAAAGTTTGAAGTGATCTGAATAGTTCTGTGTAAATAGTTGGTTTCTTAATATAGTGAAAGAAATGGAACAAAAGTATTTGAGCATAGAATTAAATATTTAATTTCTGAGTTATTTTCTGCATTTTATTTAGGGAAGTTGGAACATAGATTCTTTGAAAACATTCCAAATGGGAAATCCTGAAAGTGTTTCTTTAAAACCAAGAAACACGTTGGCATATATTTATACATTTTTTCTGCAACAGTTCTCCATATACTGATTAGTGCAGTATGCTACTCCAAGTCTACATAAGTCTTATAAAAAGATCTTCTGATTGAAATTTTCAGCTAAAACTTTTCCTTCTAAATTCTGACGTTTCAGTAGTTTCTTGTTCCCTTTTACTTTTCTCCCATAATGGCTGGTACCAATTATGCTAAGCAAGGGAGTGGCCTCCCTTTCATGAGCTGTGGGCTTTATATCTGTTCTGGTTACACATGCATATAGTAGATGTATCTGACAATGAAAGACAGATTACTAAGTGTATTCCGTTAGTGATGGATACAACTATAAAAGAGATAAGCTAATGCTTCAGTGCAAGAACAGTTTGAAATTGCATCTTTGTCAGAATTTTTGGACCAGCTCTACCTGTGGCATGCTAGACCAACTTTTGTAGAAACAATGGAAAACTGTTTAAACCAGCATACAGCCTGACAGTTCTCCTACTGGACAGATTTGTAAAACTGGACATGGCTGCTCATCTCTATTTCTTAAACTTAAAAACCAAGGAGCTCATTTTAGCAGTGTTCATTTGACCATGACTCTTCTCTCACACTGGTAGTCTCAAGCTGTGTGCTAATCCTGTGGTACTGGTGGCATTTTGGGGGACTAGTTGTCAAAAGCATCAATAGTGCAATTTCAGGCAGAGATCTTTCTCTCCAACAAAAGAGCTATTACTATTTTCCCTAGAAGTTTCTATGTTTGTATGTGTAGCTTCACTAATTTGAACAACTTTTTATTTTCTTTTTTTTTTTAGTCCTCTAAGGAATTTGACCCTCATATTATTTTTTAAAGGTTGTTTGATACATTTTTTTCTCTTTGTTGTTCATATTTTCTTAGTAGCCACTGATAATAATAATGCTGCTCTTATTTTCCACCCCTCCTGAACGTTTAGGTAGATGTGGCTTTGCAAGTCCAGCCCCTTGTGTAAATATTAGTGATGATCTGTGCCAACATATTTTATCACCTTTTCTCTTCTGATGATTATATTGGAGATAAAGGCTGCAGGGTAACTTATTTGCATAGATCTATTCTCACCTGCACTTCATTAATAGCTAAGTCATTTGCAAAAGTAATTTCCTAGTCAGTGCTCAACGACAATAAAATGTTCCATGCCTTAAATATTTCGAATGAAGTAAGTCAACATAGAAGACCACAGGAAGAGGTCAATAATATAGAAAATCAATAACGCTATTATTGCATTTTCTACGGGATCTTATTCCTATATTATTTGTATTTATTGTCTCTACAATGATTTCCCACATCAGAAATCTATTTTATTGCACATTTCACCATGCCACTGTACTACCTTTGACATATTTGATCAGAGTGATTTAGCTGTCAGGTAACTATCCTTGAGTGTTCCTAAGCCTCTCAGCTACATTGACTATGTCCAGGTTGCCAAAATGTTATGCTGTTCAACCTGTGGTGCATATCAGGAGGCATAGGGCATTATGTTCTTGAACACCGGTCTTTGCATCCAGTATCTATTATAGGTGAGAAAAAAATTCTCACCATCAGAAGGATAAGTGGTTCTTCTCCAAAATTGTAACCTGTGTCCCTGGTTCAGGAAAATTACAAAATATATCTTGTTCTAAGATAAGTTTCATGTTTCCCTAGTTTTCTTATGTAAGGAGAAAAACAAGTCATGGGAGCCATCTTTCTATGGTTTTGGACAAGCAGGGTAATAGGACAGAATGAAAATGGATAGTTTAGTTCTGCTATGTTGCACATAATGAACTCTCCAGTAAATTGACTGTGCAGAAAACCCCAAATTAACAGGAAGGAGCAAAATATTATTTGGAATTATTCACTATAATTTTAACCCCCAAAATTACCCAAACTTCCAGATGATTAAAATTGCCTTTAAATCAAAGCACAGATGATTAAATCTTTCTTAAAAAAAGTTGTCACCTAAATTCTTTTAAAGACATAAACTATTACTTAATAGAAGCAGAAAAGGAAAGTAAAGCTAAACACTAGTAGACTAAACATAACTATGAATCTTAATTCACAGAATAATTAAAGAAAATTAAGAGGAAACTTTTGCATCTTTATTCTGTGTAGCGAACTAAATGCTACAGGCACTGTTCTTTCAAACCTCCAGTGTGGATCTTTGCCTCTAGTTCACAATAGTGATGAAACCTTAGTGATGGACTCACTTTCTAAAAAGAACAGAGTATAAGGGAGAAGACTTGCTACGTGAACTCACCTTACAAAAATGTTAGACCCTTGGGTAAAGACCTTTTGTTTTCTTGACATATCCTACCACTGGCATGCCAGAAAAATATTAACATTGAAAGTGAACCGTACTGTAGCATATCTTGCTCTGGCTGCATCTCATAAACATGAAACCAGTAGGGCACTTCATGTGTGAAACTATTCAATCAAGAAAGTTCTGCCTGTAATAAAGGGTTTGCTCATTCCAGGATCAAACTAAATTCTCTTGCTTTAGGAAAATGAAACATCTTTATATGACAGTGATGTTATATTTAAAATATTTCTCTTCTTGATCCTATTTTCTGACACTGTTGCAGATGTTGAACATTATTTACTCTTCAAGTCATGGTATTCCTAAAGACCTCACTGACAGAAGTAGTGGAGTTAGGTACTCTCATGAGTGAGAAGGTCAGATTCAGGCTGCTAGGTTGAAGAACGCTAAAGGAATTCTATAACAGTATTAAAAAATCTTCATTTATAGATACCCTGCAGATGGAACTAATAGTAATAATAAAAAGCTGATAAAAAAGATTTTTAATGAGTAAAAGGTAGATGGGTTGGTGTCCCTTGTTTTCAATAATTCATTCTTTTTTTTTTTTTTTTAACAGCTAGGGTGTGGTTTTTTTCTTAATGGAAGATATTGGTTGTATATTAGAGTAGCAGGTAGGTAGAATTTTAGTCTAAGCTGTTAAAATGTGGAAGATAAGCAGTCACAGAGCAAAATATATATAGGTTTTCTAACACATGTTAAAAGCAAAACCTCATTTCTTCTATTGTTTTACAACAGATTTTCTAGTAAGTTGGTCTAATGCAGTTACAATATTACAGTCACTGTAATAAAGGCTTTTAATGGCTTCTTTGCCCACAGAGGATGTTAGTATGGTTATATTTGCTGTTTCAGCAGAAGAATTTTGATAAATTTGTTTAATGTCTTAATGGTGGGCATAACATGAAAGTCAGTGATGAGGGACAATAGGCTGGCCTCTGTTTCATCTGTGTTTGGCTTTTTAATCAAGTTTCTGCTGCTGTAACAACTACCTAATACAGAATCTCTAACTGCAGAAAGAAGTCTTGTTCAGAATGAACACAATCGGACTTTTCATGCTGATGTTCGTGATACTCTCTACTGTTTGTAAATTCCTCTTGGAAACACAGTGTAGACATCTATTTCATTTCCAAGCACACAACACATTACTTATGCCTTTTTCATAAGCTTCAGTATGGCTGAATAGTTTATTTTATTTGTTTACTGGATCCTGTATTTTGAATAAATTTTTCTGTGAAATCTTCTGTACAACATCAGCATATCTGTTGAACAATGCTGTCAGGCAAAGATCTTCTAATCAAATTTATGGTATCTGTCAATGTATGTTGTTAACGGATGGAGAATTGCCCTGGTTAGCTGAACCCAGGCATCCTAGAGAAGTTTTAGTATTTTCTGAACTTGACTGAAACTGAACTCGAGAAATTGAAGGCACTCAGCAGTTTTCAGAAACAGGCCTTCTATAAGAAGGTAATGAGAATGTACTAGAATATTTCAGGGATAAACAACCTGTCATCAAGACATCGGTAGACAGAAGCCGTGACATTGGGCAGTGTTAACATCTGCTTCCTCTGACATATAAACAGCATCAGGAAGGTCCTCAAAACTCCTGACATTATAATATTTGTCAAATCACACCGCATGTGGAGTTAGCCATACAGTACATCAAATACCGAGATGACTGCTATCAAGCACTGTCACACTGGTCCTGTAAGCCATCCTTCCCAGAGTGGATGACAGCAGAAGGAGCTATCAGAGGGGCTGCACTCATGCTGGAGTTGGAGTTCTAGCCTAAGCAGCTAACAGGAGCTGAGACTGTGGCCAGAAGCCCAAATGATCAGCTTGTTTTAGACTGATATTAACAGCATTTGTTTGTTCTAATTTTAATTTCTATTATAGCTGTTTATTCAACACTAATTGAGGTCTTGATCAGAGTTTTGTAATATGGACTTATGCCCATAAGCCTCATCTTTTACATATAGGCTTAGCTTCAACAGTCATTATCCTTGACATGTCAAATTACATAAAAAGTGCCAAGCCTGGAAGCCTAATATAAAGTTTCCATGTTTATGCGAACAGATGGCTAAAAGTGGCATGGTTGTGAGGAATGTTAGGCCAAAAAGCCTGCCAAAATCAGTAGGTATACCTTTATTATACTTCTAGCTTAACACCATCTAAGCACATTAGTTTGTTCCACTTGCTTCAGCCAGCCTGTGGCAATAGGCATCTCAGTGCTGCATATAGAGCACATCCTTCTAGTAACATAGTGTAAACAATAGAAATTCATTTAAAAGGTAACATGACAATAATGCTACTACCAATGTAGATAGACTTGGAGACCACATTTGAATCATCCATGATGATAAAAGCATATTTGTTTCACTTAATAGTGTGCTACCCCATTACAAGTGGCATTATTATATTGTAGATTTGTTGACTTGGTAAAGATTTGCTGTGTTCTTAAAGCATTAATAATTACTTATCAGGAATATATTATAATTTCTACTCATCGATATGTTGACAGAGATGCTTAAGTGTTTTTGGTGGAGCCCTGCTTTTAGGATATGCGTATAGGAGAAAGGAAAATACTTTTAACTGAACATGGAGGAATAAATAAATAAATACAAGGCAAAGAGTAGATGTTAAAATCCTTAAAAAAGAAATACTTTTGAAGAACTCTGTCTGAAAAAAAAAAAAGAAAACCCAAAGAAAATAATCAGAACTTTTTCTCTCTTATCTTAATTTCTTCTTGTATTCAGAGGGCTCAATCTTGACTTCACTGTTTACCACAGAAAAGAAGGTACACAGAAATTTCCAGGCACATTGTAAAATATTTATGATTCCAGTAGTATATGGATTTTTTTCTATTTCTTCCTTACTGTCCCTACAATTGTAAGAATTGAATTATGTTAGTGATACATAGATTAAAAAACAAAACAAAAGAAAAGCATATTGTATGAAAACAGTAACTGTCCTGGCTATGGCAAGAATAACTTGAGAAATACTGTGTATTTTATGGTTCTACCTTAAGATTTTTTCCATGCTTAAGGTTAAATGTAATGGAAGAGTTTTAGCTTCATGTAAGGTGCCATAGGTCTTAATTTTTAAACTACTAGTCTCCAGATGGAATTTAAAACCCAATATTAGATGCCTTTAAGTCTTCTTCACAGGATGAAGGGAGGATTATGCACCTCATAAAGGTCACCAGAACTCTAGAGTTTAGGCAATGGGCAATACTAAGCGTAATTTCCCATTCTGCTTCAGAACTTGGTCATCCAAGTCTGGGCTGTGATTGAAGATGATAATATTTTTTCTATTTTTATTTTTTTCTCATGAATCCTTCATGCCTCTTAAGCAGCTTGAATAAGCAAAAGATCTTGAGGGAAAATTTGGTGATATCTAGTGTGGTCACTTGATGCTTTTTTGGAAAAGGGAAACGTCTAATATCTCTTGGATGATGGAAAAGAGTGTGACTGGATCATGGAATCATAAAACCATAAACCTTAAAGATCATCTAGTTCCAACCCTGCAGGGACATCTTCCACTAGACCAGGTTGCTCAAAGCCTCATCCAGCCTGACCCTGAAGGGAATGGGGGCATCCACAACCTCTCTGGGCAACCTGTTCAGCATCTCCCCACTCTCAGAAAAGAACTTCTTCCTTATATCTAATCTAAAGCTACCCTCTTTCAATTTAAAACCCCTCGTTCTGTCACCACAGGCCTTGGTAAAGTCTTTCGCCATCATGAGAAGCCTCATTTATCCAGTGAGAGGTTGCGTTTAGGCCTGGAGCCTTGTCTTCTCCGGGCTGAACAACCCCAACTCTCTTCAGTCTTTCTTGATAGGAAAGTTGCTTCAGCTCTCTGACCATTTTCATGGCTCTACTCTGGACCCATTTTAATAGGTCCAATCTTTCTTGTGCTGGGAACCTCAGAGCTGGATGCAGTACTCCAGGTGAGGTTACACAAGAGTGGAGTAGGGGTGACCTGCTGGCCATGCTTCTTTTTATGTATCCCAGGATACAGGTTGCCTTCTGGGTTGCAAGTGCACATTGCTTTCTCATGTTCACTTTTTCCATCCATGAGTATCCCCAAGTCCTCCACAGGGCTTCTCTTAATCCATTCATCCTCCAGTCTGTATTAATACTAGGGATAGCCCTGACTCAGGCGCAAGACCTCGTACTTGGTCTTGTTGAACTTCACTACATGTGGGCCTATTCCTCCAGCCTGTAAAGGTCCCTTGGGATTACATCCCTCTAGTATTTTCAACTGCTCCACTCAAGCTTGATGTCATCCAGAGACTTGCTGATAGTGTGCTCAAACTCACTGTCTGTGTTACTGGTGAAGTGTCTTAGTACAGACACTGTTTGTTACTGGTTTCCATTTGGACATTGAGCTGTTGACTGTACTCTCTGCATGTGGCCATTCGGCCAAATTCTTACCCATCTAAAAGGCTGTCCATGAAACCCAAATCTCTCTAATTTAGTGGCATGAATATTGAGGAGGACCATATCAAATGCCTTATGGAAGTCCAGGTATGTTGACATGTAGCTCTTTCTTTGTACACTGATGCAGTTGCTCCATCATACAAGGCCACTAAGATCAGTCAGACACAATTTGGTTTTGGTGAAGCTAAGTTGTCTCTCTAATCACATCCCTGTTTTCATATACTTCAGTATAACTTCCAGGAGGGTCTCCTCCATGACCTTATCAGACACTGAGGTAAGGCTAACTAGTGATAGTTCCCAGGGTCTTTCCTATTACTCTGCTTTCTGGGAGGAGTTTATGTAATAACTAGACTGTGATAATGAAATATGGATAAGGAGTGGATTCTAGGAGAGAGAGCAAGAGGTAATATGAAAAGAGAAATGATTGTGCAATAGGGTGGTCAGAGATAAGTATTGAAACAGTTCTTGTTTAATGCTGTCAGCTTTCTTGGCACTAGTAGAGGGATACTTGTCATAAAGGTGTTCTCTGATATATCCAAGACGCGTTCTAAGGAAAAGGATGTTGGAATATTTGAAAGAAAGGGATTAAAATGAAAAGCATGACATTCACAACAGAAACTGTCAGGATGCTGGGGACTAATTAAACACTTACTCTATACACTGAAGTGTTATCATCTAGAAGTACCAACCAGCTTTTAGGAGCTGTTAAACTAATCTTGTGGTAACACAAGGAGGGTCACCAGTGAGAACACATGGTACCTGCTTAGCTCCCTAGGATTATGAAGCAGGAAATACCAAATAAATAGACACTTAAATGCTCACATTCAGAAAAGAGAGATGGAGAAAAACTGTATTGAAGGTGGAAAATTAATTCAGATCCCCTACTTCAAAAGCTAGCTCTGAGTTTAGGATAAGTAGTACTATGTTCCTTTCATTCTCCATTCAGTGCTAAAAAATAAATAATACTGATAATATCTCATTGTATATCAAACTACTGGTCTGATTATCAACTCTTTCTTGTTGTAAAGATCTTCTATCATTAGTTTGTGACATTGGGGATGGTAATCAGAATACCTTGTTAAAACCTGGTATCATAACTTTTGAGTTTTGAGAAAGATCATCTCCAAATCTGGGGTAATATTTTTCCAATTGGCTTTTATTATGGCAAAAGCTGGATCAGTCAGTTTGGAGTCAGAGCTGGCTACACTGATGTATTTCACAGTTGTTCTAGAACTTTTGATTAAATTCTCATCGAGTAAAAGACATAAACCATTAAGTTGGCTCTGTTAATAACTAGCAAAGTAAGATGTGGAAATTCCTTTAAATGTTCTTCGAGATTCTCACCTTCAGGATTTTGGTAAGGTCTGGATTGGAGCTTGACTGCATATGAAGTTAGCTGTTGACATGCAATTTTGAATTAGAAACATTTTCTCTAGGTTTTAGTTACATTTTTAATGGCTTTCTTATCCTCCAATGGATTTGATCTTCATGATATAACACAATAAAAGCAATAAAAATAAATTCTGTCAAAGCCTAGAAGCAGGACCGAACATGAATATTGTAGGGTTGATGAGTTTATTTACTTAAAAGTAGCTTAATCTTTTCCACTTTCAGATAATAAGAAAAACTCTACTTGAGAAATGGAAGAAAATAGAGTTCAAAATGTATATTTCTGCAGTTTAAGCACAGTCATTTTTTCTAATGTCTAATATGTTTGTTCTCTTTGACATTATGAATTTTGCACTGAACAGGAAAAAAAAATGACAAAGGTGCAAAACGTTTCAGAACAGGGAATCTCAAAGCTGTTATTCATAGTATGCCTTTTCAAATCTTTTCCACTGAAAACCTCCAGCTTTATTGGAAAACTGTAGTGTTGAATTTTTCAGCATTTAATTTTAATTATAATATCCAGCAGTTTTAGTATACCTTTTGACAGAGATGACACAATATATGTCCATTTAAATGCACTTTGTAGTGCTTTTGACATATTTTTTTTTTTTTTTTAGAAAGTATTATACCAAGTTTGATGCACATTTTCTTAGCCTAAATTTTTACTTCAATTGCAGGAGCTTGTTACTTGGGATGATTTACAGTTACTGCATTCTAAACTATATTTTAGATGAAGTTTGATTTTTGTCAGTTATTATATAATGTGAGTAGAGCAATGTAGAGATTATTAGCAGTGTACAAATCAAGGTCTGGTGGTGTTGCTTTCATTGCAAGTGAAGGTGGCAATTATGGATGCTTTTGTTCCTTATTTATTTATTTATTTGCATAACAGGTGTTGTGGGTATTAAAAACTTGTGATTTACTTTTCAAAATAGGACTAAAAATAGGAATAAATAATTCTAGTTAAGAGTAGCCATATATACATTAAGCAGTTACTTCTCAGAAGAAGATTTTCTGAGCCAGTGCCATTCCTAGCACCTAAGCAGTTAACAATCTCTGCTATGTACAGTGAGATCATTTTGCAGTCTTTGCTGAGACTTCAGACAGGAAAAGTCACCTGCATTTCTCTCTGCAATCAGGCAACTAGTTTAATTGGGCAATGGCAAAGCCTTGCAGGATATCCTAATGAGCCTAATTGGTAGCAGGAATATGACTCCTGGGAGAACAGAGATAGAAACCAGACAGACAAAGAGACAGGTAAAGGCTATGGAGTAAGAGGAAATAAGATAGAAAGGCTCTGTTGTGGCTTAGTACTTGTACATACGCTTCTTTTTGCTCTCTTAGTACTTCTGACCACTTTGTTTACCAGCTGTGTGCCCATGGTACTGTTGTCTATGTTTTTCTTGCTCTTTGAGCGGTCCTATGGATCTTTTTGTGCTTATTGTGGCATTCGTTCCAGAGTAATCTGAATATGGAGGGAGACCTAGCTTGAAAGGCTGTCCAGCCTAATCACAAATCTGCTTTCACTATATTCAGTGCAATGGAAGGAAGGAAAAACAAAAAATCTGATCAAACTCTTGTGCTTCTGAAAGCAAGAATTTTCAGTGTAGTCTGGACCACCTCACTAAGAGCGTCCCTATCTTGAGCTGTCTCAGTTCTGTCATTGAAACTCCTGGCAACAATTGAATTTTAATGAAGGTCTGCTGTGCTTTAGAATTTAAATGAGATGTTTGATAAAAGAGAGAAAACCTTCTGCGTATCTACCTTATGTTCTTAATGCATTCCTCCTGGTGTAAATAAATAAATAAATTCAGGATTATTTTACTACTTGTTTTCTACAGAGATGTCCCTGCAAAGCTGAAAAAATAACCAGTTTCACAGAGCTTGTTTTCATGATGATTTCCCCCTGCTTCTGATAGAACCCAGTTGCTGTATATACAGCTTCTGTCGCTCTCCAGCTTCCTTAGCTTCTCAGACTGGCAGGGATATTTGTTTCTGATAGTTTGAATCAGTGTCAAAGTGTCTGAGGCCAGCCGCAAGTAGCTTAGCAGGGCCATCCTCATCTGAACAGAGTTTGGCACTGCATCTTACCAGGACTTTTGCAGGTGAGCTGGTTATTAGTCCCTAATATATGATGGTTCATTTGAATGCAGGGTACTGGAGACTGTAATAATGCAGTTTATCCTTTGCTTGCTTATATTTGCCCCAAACGAACTTTTCTTTCAGGTGTAGGCTCTACACTATATTTTGTTCCGAGATACTTGTGTGATATCAAGAGTGCCGATGGTAAAATGCTCAGTTTGCTGAACATATTTGGTCACCAAAGTAAGTTTTCCAACTCAAACTGAGCCATGCATTGATTGTGGGGGACAAGTAAAGGTTATGTATTTTTAGTATATGTGTTGTGCTTTTCTTCTGTGCAGTATGTAACACTACCTAGGTGTAAATGCTGCCTCACGCAGATGTGCTAATGGAATTCCTGCTTTTATGTAACTGCTTTTTGGGGGGTGAGGGGAGCTTGAAGTGCTCTGTTCTAATTACAAATGTTGCTTCATGTTGCTAACTGTGGGGGTATGCATGCGCAGGCATATGTGTGTGAAGCAGAGATCTAGCCTGCAAACAAAATATTTTGATCAATGGTAACATATCCTGAAAATATAATGAACTGACAACCTTGTTGCAGAAACTCTGTATTTTTACATAGATTTATTTGATATTGTGGATAACCTATATGTAGTCATCTGCACCACCAGTTTATTTGGAATATTTTTCATGCTTACCACTCTAACACAGCTCCTAGATTTAAAAAAAAAAAATCAAAACTCAAAGCAATATACAAAAGGCCTCCATAAGAGCAGTATTTGAAACAGAGATGATGTGTCTATAATACACAGAAAGGGAGAGGTACCAGCTGGTACTTCTAACTGTCAGATGAAGTAGCTTTAGTTGTGAGGAGATCTGTACTCTTAATATTCCTGAAGTGGTTTACCTGCTCTAAGAGTCACTTAAATTCAGTGTATTCTGCATGCAGGAAGCCCCAGTTAGAAACTTGAGGTGCATTCTGCCCTCCTGATGTCTCATGAATTCTCTCTTGTTACCTAAACACATCATCACAGTTCTTAGTACAGACTACCCTTTGAAAAGTACCTGTGGTTTTGCTTACTTTTTTTCCTAAATAAGGAAATCAAAACATTAAAGAGGTATGTTTAAGGAAGGTTACGCAGATATTTTGGTATCTGAAAGGAGTTTTTTGGGTTTGTTTTTTTTTTTTCCTGATTTTAGTATCTCTCTACTATCATAGGACATAGTTAGTTTCCTATGCAAATAGCCTGAAATGTGAAATGCAGGTTAGGAAGAGGCTAGAGGAAAACCAGGGACACCTAGCTGACAACCATACAAGCTGTCTGTAAGATGTAGAGCAGGGTGCATATTGGGGAAAAAAATTGGCAACAGTAATCAGTGACTGATTTTAGAACAGAGTTATAGCATAGAATGAGAATGAGATTATCTTCATTCTCTTCTCAGCACTGACTTGGATAGTGAGCTTTTACATCTACCAGGCCTTTACTTTCTGTCAATGAAATTGAACCAAGAATAATTGGAAGTGGGATGAAGAAGTACACCATCATTTATTGTGCTTGATCACATTTACTCTGGACCTAGAAGTGAAATCACTGAGGAAATAGACTTCACATAGCTTATCATGATATTGGAGGAAGAGTTGTTGCTTTTGTACTGCTGAACGAATTGTAATATATGTTTTCATATACTACTATAATTCTACTAGTGCTTACCTGTATGCCAAATACTGACTGTTCTGTGTATCTTCTAAGCTCAGGAAGGCTGTGTTTTTCCCTCTTTATCTTTCACTAAGACCAAACAAATGAAGACACTTGTCCAATCTAAGCTCTTTTCCTGTGCTGGAGAGGCAGTTCCACAGGATGGTACATCTGATACCTGGAGACAGTGGCAGATCAGATGAAAATGATTCCTCTAGAGCTGGAGTGCCTTCCTTCTAAGGAAGAAAGAAGGCACCTCACTTCCCTGATGGGCCATGGCTCTTGATTTCCATAAGCTTCATATGTAAGCCCAGGCTGAGGACCTGAAGGTTTTGAAAAAACAGATCCCAGAATCACAGAATTACTGAGGCTGGAATAGACCTCCAAGATCATCAAGCCCAGCATATGACCTAACACTATGACATCAGCTAGACCATGTCACTAAGTGCTGCATCCAATCTTTCCTTAAACTTCTCCAGGGATGGTGACTCCCACCACCTCCCTGGGCAGTCCATTCCAGTGTCTAATCACCCTTTCCATGAGGAAGTGCTTCCTAATATCCAACCTAAACCTCCCCTGGCTCAGCTTCAGGCCATGCCCTCTCATCCTGTCACTAGTTGCCTGGGAGAAGAGCCCAACCCCCAGCTGACTACAACTTCCTTTCAGGTAGTTGTAGAGAGTGAAGAGGTCCCCCCTGAGTCTCCTCCAAGCTGAACAACCTCAGCTCCCTCAGCCTTTCCTCAGAAGACTTTCCCAAGAGTCCCTTCACCAGTCTTGTCATGCTTCTCTGGACCTACTCCAGCACCTCCATATCCTTCTGGAAGTGAGGGGCCCAGAACTGCACACAGTACTCGAGGTGAGGCCTCACCAGTGCCAAGTACAGGGGCAGAATTACATCCCTAGACCTGCTGGCCATGCTATTCCTGATATAAGCCAAGATGCCACTGGCCTTCCCTGCCACCTGGGCACACTGCTGACTCATGTTCAGATGGTTGTCAACCAGTAGTCCCAGGTCCCTCTCTGCCAGGTTGCTCTCCAGCCTTTCTTCCTCCAGTCTGTAGCACTGCAGGGGGTTTCTGTGGCCAAAGTGTAGGACCCTGCACTTGGCCTTGCTGAACCTCATATTATTTGCTTCAGCCCATCAACTCAGCCTGTTCAGTTCCCTCTGCAGCATCTCCCAACCCTCCAGCAGATTGATTCTCCCCCCCCAACTTAGTTTCATCTGTGAATTTACTAATGGTAGACTCAATCCCCTTATCCAGGTCATCAATAAAGATGTTGAACAGAACTGGGCCCAGTACCAATTCCTGGGGGACACCACTGGTCACTGGACACCAACTGGATGCAGCACCATTCACAACCACTCTCTGTACTCGGTAGTCCAGCCAGTTTTTAACCCAGCGAAGGGTGCACCTGTCCAAGACATGGGCTGCCAGCTTTTCCAGGAGGATGCTGTGGGAAACTGTGTCAAAGGCTTTGCTGAAGTCTACATAGACCACATCAGCAGCCTTCCCCTTGTCTACCAGACAGGCCACCCAGGCACAGAATGAGATCAGATTGGTTAGGCAGGACCTTCCTTTCCTAAACCCCTGTTGGCTGGACCTGAGGCCCTGGTTGTCTTGTACATGCTGATTGACGGCACCCAGGATGATCTGCTCCATAACCTTGCCAGGCACTGAGGTCAGGCTGACAGGTCTATAGTTTTCCAGATCCTCCTTCTGGCCCTTCTTGTGGATGGGCATCACACCAATCATCTGGGACCTCCCCGGTTAGCCAGGACTGGTGATAAATGATAGAAAGCAGCTTAGCCAACTCTTCTATCAGCTCCCTAAGCACCCTAGGATGAGTCCCATTTGGACCCATAGACTTGTTAGGGGAAGAGTTTTAAAACTCTTGCAAAAAAACTGCGGAGAAAAAATTCCACTGAAGTAGAAACAACATGTGCAATCACACACAAGAGAGGATTTAGGGAGTTTACACGAAGAAAATAAATTTCCAAAATGTGTGAATAGTACTATACATAGATAAATATATTCAAAATATTTCACTGGTCTTTCATAGGTAAGTGCATCTTAAGTAATAGAAAAAGATCCAGACTTCTGCTGATAAACATTTTAAGAAAGTAAAATAGAACAAACATGCATAATTTATAACACATAAAAATTATATCTTATAACCAGTAAGAATTTCAAGGAAATGCTAAGGCAGGATAGCAGGGGAGCTGTGAAAGGAGTAGAAATAGCCAGTGAAGGAAAGCAAAAACAGATTTGTAGAATATATAAAGCTTGGCTTACATTAGTACCTGTTCAGGGGGGCACAAATGTATTCTGGACTGCAGCTGTAAAATCAGTAAATTTTAGCTGGAAACCACCCAAAAAAGTTTATTTCAAGAAAAACATTTTATTTATTTTCAAAGTGCCTTTTACCATCTTTATTGTACCTTTATATGTTTTGACTTAAAAATACAAATCCAGTTTTAGTGAAAGGGTCATTGTGTTTTGTTTCTAAAGAGAAAAGGCTTTGACTTTCCAGAAATGTGTAAATAAATAAATCGGTCCCATGTTTTTAGACAAAACATCCTTGCCAGTTCATGCCTAATTTGGAAAAAATTCTACTTCCTTTAAGTTGTTTGTCATCCTCCGCCCCCCTTTCCCCCCAGTACATGCCTTATGTAATGAAGACTGGGCAGAAATGCTGATCTATATTAGTCTTTAACCCTGGTCTGTATTACCTGCCTGGAGTCATTCCAAAGATTACTACAGTTGATTTCAATGTGCTTTTTGATCAGATCCTGAGCTGGGAAAGATTCCTGAATGGAGGTCTCTTAGAGCAATAATGTTCAAGGTAGAGAAAAAATTATGAAGGTGAAAAATAAAAGGGCAACTGAGGAAAAGGGCTGATAAAGTGTGAAAAAAACCTAACAAAGAGATCTAAGAAGTTCAAACATAATAGAAACTAGTCTGGAGATGGGAGATTTGCATCTAATAGCAAGATGAATAATTTACTTATTTGGTTATTTCATGTTTTTACAACGTAAGTGTGAATTTAGTGATTCTTGTATGCAAGATTTATTTTTAAAAACCATTAACAATGCTTATTTTTCTCATATTATCTAACAGATTCATTTGCATTCATAATATTCTGAGTCTGAGGCAGGAAGCGGTGTTTGCAAATTTTCTTTCCTGTATGTACTCTCCTACTCAGATTCAGAAAAATACCAGTACATAACCTAAGCCATGAAGTAACTCTGAAAATAATGACAAGTCTGTGATATAATAATGCCTGAAATAGTAGGATTATTCTAGAACTGATACAAAATATATTAAAGCCCATTATGCCAAGCAGCACAGAATTTGGCCTGAGCTCCAGTAGCATCAGATAGAATGAAATAAGCGAGGAAGATTAATTGCAGATGTACCTCTGCAGCTGTTACAGAGTGCTATGTGGAAGAGGAAAGATTGTTTAAAACAGTGCAATTAAAATGCAAGAAAAGAAAAATAGCACCTGAGCTACTATTAGTTTATCACCAGACACAATGCATGCACATAAAGAAGCTACAAGTTGTGAATTGTGAAATGAATCAGAAAGTTAAGTCAATACAGTCTTGCTTCACAAAAAGGATGGTCTTCAGTGAAGCCTGTGTTTTTACAAGAACAGTGCATTATGGTAGTTTTATACTATTTTACTAAGAAAACACAAAGAACATATAAATCTACATAAAAAAAGCTATGATACTGTGAGTAGGTTTTTTATGCTTATGAAGAGTAAGGAAGAAGTGTTGCTTAGAGAACATCTAGTTTTTCACTACAGCAAAAGTCACTTTTGAATCAAGCCCTTTATCTTTGGTCTGTTTAACTAGCTTTCTTATCAATGACCTAAAAGCTATACAGGTGAGAAGGAAGTATTTGAATTACTTTAAAGATGGACGATAAAGAAAAAATCTTTGTTTTGACAGAATTTCATTATCTATGAAGTTGTTATTTTTAGCTATCAGAAAAAAAAAAAACAAACCAACCCAAAAACCAACCAGCCAACAAACAAAAATCCTAAGATTCTTCCTCACTGTTTAGCAGTTTTCAGGTGAATGGTGCAATCTCCAAAAGAAGTAAATCAAAGCAAATAGATCTTCAAATCATTATTTATTTGATTATTTATTTATTTTCATTTCTATTTCATTCTATCTCAACCAACCATCATCAAGCACGTTGGGATGGGAATAGATTTTCCGCTATCAATTTATGCGTAACTGTAGTAAATAAAAAGCAATATATACCTGGAACCCCATTTCTGTCAAAGTGTATTATGATCTTTTCCTTTTATATTTACTTTCCCACTTTCTTTATATGCAGTTTATAGGTTTCAGGCTGGCCTCAACACTGCAGATTGATATATTTGGCTCTGATTTTAGATAACATTTAATCTTGACTCAAATCTCAAACCTATTTAGGAAGGGCTGAGGTACTTCCTTAAGGTTAAGTGCATGCTTGTGTCCCCTTCATGAATAGATATGAATTTAAATGCATTCCTAAATCAAGGCCATGGATGCTTTTTTTTTCCCACCGGCCTCACTCTGAAATATTTCAGTGCAATAATTCTCAAAATGTAAAATGTATGTGTGTGTTCACATACAAGCAAATGCACACAAAATACTGCTGACCTTTAAGACCTACAAATCAGGATCTTAGATTAAATTCTTTGAGATATCTTTATACGCTTATAAATTGTTTGATTCAATAGATAATGAAAGGATGATTTTTTTCCCAGAGTTGCTCCACAGAAAGGCAGAAACACAGAAAGAGAGGAAACACTGATGCTGTTACTCTCACAATGCAGAAAGCAGGATGCACTACTGCACTGGTTGAATTTGGTCTCTGCTTCATATAGCATTTCTGAATCAATATGCAAAACTGCTTTCATCTCACATAATAAGAAAGCATAAGAGAGCATGAACTCACATTTGGTATTCCAGCTATGTGAGCTTTAGCAACTGGTGAAGAGAACAGACAAAGGATTGTGCTGAATATTGTTGTGTTGCATACTTAACCAATTCTCTACTTTTATGGTAAATACATTCAGAGGATATGTTCTGTCACAATGCAAATACATTTTTTCTCTACAGTACTTATCAGCTCAATATCAGAAGTTTACCCTTTGGACAGATTTATGGAAACTGTAGAATATGGATTTTTAATGCCAGAAATGTGACTCACTTTGGATATATTATGTTATATTTCTGGGGGGAAAAAAGATTGACAATAAATAGAAAATGAGCATTATGTAATGCTAGAAAGAGTTTCTTAAAGAAGTGCAATGTAATTTTATTTATTTGTCTAATGTCTGGAATCGCTAGGTTTCTTTGGACTACTGTTGCTTGTTTGTTTTCATTTGAAGCTTTTTTTTTGCAGGGGTAGAGGGTGTAGAATAGCTCAAATTTTCCACATCTTTATTTTTATTCTGAAACTTTTTTTTTTTTTTTTTGGCAGCATACTTTTGTCATTGTAACTATTCAGATTATTTAATATAATTATTATTTAATTGGAAAATTGCAACCAGAGACTTAAAATATAACAGAAATTCACTTGGAGTCAGCAAAAGGGCTGAGCTATGGAGGACAGACAGCAATACTCTATAGCACAGGGAGCCTGGGAATTTAGATTTACATACAGAATCATAGAATTTTAAAGTTACTTAGGTTGGAAAAGACCTATCATCGAGTACAACTGTAAATCTAACACTGCCGTGTTTACTCCTAAACCATGTCTCTCAGTACCACATCTACACATCTTTTAAATACCTCCAGGGATGGGGACTCAACCACTTCCCTGGGCAACCTGTTCCAGTGCTTTACAACCCTAAATATAGTCACAATAATGCAAGCTAGTGGGAACAGAATACAGGTAGTGCCCCTTTTCCTTTGTATGAAGCTTCTCAGTAAACTGAAATTGAAATAAGATCATTTGGCACAACACTGCCATCTAGACCTACAAACCTAGTGAGGAACGCAAGCTTAACATTATGGTACAACCACTGTTAGGAAAGGAAACCTGGGCTGCGAGGTGGAGATAGGAATTGGCCAGCACTGTAAAATTATTCTTTTTTAAAAATGGCATTCAATCAGCCCTGAGTCAACATCATACAGAGGCAGTTGCCCTATCTGGAGCACCAATGTTTATGCATTTTTAAAGTAAGTGGTGCTGTACTAGCTAAAACTGAAATACATAGTTGAATATTGTTCTGCATGTTCTTAGCATATGAGTCCAGTATTCATACTCTTGATAAAATTAATATCAATTTTGTATTATACATATTGTTACATGAGACTTAATTACTTAAGGTTAATACAGTCATGCCTGAAATTGAGGCTTTTGATCAAACCCAGTATGATTCGGCAAAACTATTTTACCTGAGCAACCTTATGTTGCACTCTAAATCTCCATCAGCTGACATGGGGAAAAAACCTCAACAAAACCAAACAAAAACAACCAAGAGGATGAGGATAATCTGTGTGTTTCTGAAGACAGATGAGGAATTATTTGAAATTCCACCTTTACAGAGTATTTTGGTTATGAAAGTAATCAGCTGGTTTTGGTCCCCTGAATATAAACCTCATTTGTCTAACCCAAGTTTATTTGGCAAACGCAAAGCTTGTGCAAACTCTACATAGGCTGCTTCTTTTTGGAATGAAGTCACAGATCATGTAAAGATTTTCAATTAATCTGGCATGTCTTGTCCATTAAATAATAATTAAAGAGGAAACCCCCCCCACCTCCTTTTGTTCCTAGTAGAAAGCAAAAGGAATTGGTCTTGATGCTGTAGACAAAGGAATAAATATTTAGAACTTGTCATGACCTTTTATATATCTCTACTGTATTAGAGCCTGCTGTTCAGAAGAAAAATATGCTTTTTAACTCCAAGCATAGATTTATTAGGTACAATGAGATGTGCTCCACCATTACAAAGCCAAAAATAGCACATTCATAATGTCATATGCTCAAATGCTTCTGCAGTCTCAGAGGATCTTTCTTATTGCATCTGGGCAAGTGAAAGATTTACAAGCACAACAGAAATGGCCTTTAGAAATCCTAGGTATTAATGACAGTTTTTTGATAATAGCTTTATTGCCTTCTATTAAGAACTTTATTACATCAATCTAATATAATACTACTATATTACCGCTATAATACAATATGATGAATGAGTATTACCTCTCCCATATTGCATTAACACCATATTAAGTTAATCGAATGCAGTCATAGCTTAGCATGATGGATGAGATGCACACTATTGTCAGCAGTTACATATGAAAAGCAAAAGTCCATTATTCCTATATTTTCTCACATTTATTCTGTTGAAGATAGTTCTATATAGTTCCTCAAAAAATTCTAACACCAGTTGGTTTTTACAGTGCTTTGCATTTATCAAATCAAGTCTTCATTTAGAAATAAGCAACTGAGAGCTGATAAGATTTTCTTCAAATTGCTAGGCAGATTCACTGCAGTGTTTGAACAGAACTCATACTTCTGAACTCACTGGCTACTGACCAGGTATTAGTTATTGGCTGAAAGAGGAATCCCACTGAAGTTACTAAGATAAAAAATGTGAGATTTCCTATTTTAGCATCATCCTCTTTCATGATCTTTTTCCACCATGAGCAGGCAGCATCATGCAGAGGTACTTTAAGTCAGGAAGATGAATTCATATCCAGAGAGCTCAGCACTGTTCTTTTCCCAGGTTATGATGGCATTACATCATACAATATAAAGCAGTATTGTGCTTTGTAGGTGGGTTTTTTTCTCTGATATCTGTAAGTAAAGCTCAGCATTTGCATAAAGGACACAGAGGCCATTTGTGCAATACGATAGTGATAATCATGTGATGGTGATAAACTTTAAGATTAAGGGCTAAAATATTACTAGGGAACAATGTATATTCAAGCGTATGGAGAGGTTCCCTTTCATGGCTCTCAGTAACACTGCAGTGGATGAGCTTCTGCATATTATGGTGATTAAAAATTTCAGAAACAGTTCTGGACTTCATGAAGCTGTAGTGAATCAGGCAGCTAATAATAATGTGCATGCTTAATTTTAAGCACACATCTTCAAAATGAGCATTCATGTATTTTAAAGTGGACCATTCACAGAGGCTACTGAAATTAGGGCCACAGTGAAAAAAGTTAGATAAAATATAGACAATTATTTACATTAAGGTACAAGTTATTAATTATATTTGATATATATTGTTCTTTTTAAAAATGCAGTTAAGACTTGGTCAAAATACACATTTGAAAGTGACATATGCAGCATTTGTAGGATCTAGAGCTCAACGTGTTTATATCCTTGAGAATGCACATTAATTTAATTCTATAACAGCTATATGAATAAGAAATTGTCCATCAATCAGAACAGTATCAGACACTAAATATAATATAATAAAAAGCAATAAAAATAAATATGTACATGTAGAAAAGACAGTAAGAATTTCAAATGCATTGACTTCATTCAGCCACGAATTTAGTATTTCCTCAGTGTTCAGCATCAATGTTAAACCCTTCCAGAGCTGTCAAGATTTAAGACCATACTTAATTGCTTTGCTGAATCAATTCACTTTTTAATTATTTGATATTAAACATTTCAGTCTTCACTTTGGAGTAATTAAAAAAATTAAAAATTATTGTCTAGTTACGCATAATCAATAAATTCATAGGAGTTATGTATATTCTAAAAAAGGAATAACTTCCAAATATAACATCTAAATGACTCAGTCTAGAGTATGCTTTCCATACTCTATAATCTGAAGGAAGAAAATTTTGTTACTTAGGATTTTGGTATTTCCAACACTCGAAAAGAAACTTTTTTAAAACACATAGTATATTGGTTTTGCTGTTAACGCCAACTTTAATTGTTAGATGTTTATACTTTTGACAATTACTTCAAAGAGGACATAGCAAGAACTAGCTTTCATGCAAACCAGCACTTTGTGTTCAAAACAAGACCTCTTAAGAGAATAATTTTCATTTATTTTACAAAATATACTTTGTTATTATTATACATTCCTCCATTAAGTATTCCATTGATTTTAGGCAGCTAGTATTTAACTTCATAAGACCATCAGTTGATAATCATTACAAACTATATAGAAAGTGGTTTAATAAAGTTTACTTAGTGGGAAGAACTAGTGGACAGTGAATACAAAAAGATAGAAGAATTTTTGTGAAAAGTAGACCTTTCCTATGAGTTGGAGACACAACAGCATTGCATTTCATTTCAGTGTTACTTTTTTCAGAAAAGTACATTGAAAGGCAGGTTAAAAACCAAACCACAGCAAAGAAATTCCTACCAGAACAAAACACTTTCTGTAATGCACTGTTCTCCCTTTGGAGAGGGATTCAGAGTATGAAGGTTTTGAAAAACTTCAGCTATTTCAGTAAATGCTCTATTGACAGGCACTTAGATAGAAGATAGAAGAATATATATATTAAACAGGTTAGTAATGTAACAAATGACATTATATTTCAGGCCATACCAGTTCACTGAAACCTGCAGACCTCCATCTCCAGCCACGCTTACAAGAAATCTTGTGCTCTTCTTAATCTCAGATTGACATTTTTCTGTCAGCAACAAGATAAACATAGGCAAGGAAGCTGTATGGAAAATAAACATTCTCTGAATTTATGATGTTAGAACTTACAGGCTAACATCAGTACCACAAAAACTGCCAGAAACAATTTGTGTCCATGTCTCCTACTGATAAACTTACCCTTGGAGTAGCCTATCGTAATTCTAGGCATTCTTTCGTAGGTAAACAAGGGATGAATGTATTCTAGCTTGCTTTAAAATCTCTAAGCAGATTTTAAATATCATTATTTTATGTAGAAATAATAATTTTTAAAAAGGCAGCTTTGTT
>JAAGNO010020964.1:140826-151280 GCA_033439905.1 Ceryle rudis | reverse complement strand
TGCAGAGCTAACGTTAGCTTGTTCTGTGTTTGTCTGTGATGTATTATTTGATATGGTACTTTGTTTTGCAGAACAGCAATCCATGTATCTGTAGCATAGGTTATTTACAGACACTGACCAACAAGTCTCAGAAATATTGCTGCTTTATTCAGCCAACAATGTGTAACACTGAACCCATATCGTAAGCAATAACTGAAGTGTTGATGTCAGTCCATCAATTTGTCATCATTTGTCCATTGTCACTTGAGCTCTTGGGATGACTGAAGTAACAAATGAGTTGTCTCTTCTCAAGCTGATTTTGTTCCTTAGGGAAGAACTTGTCCTTTAGCCTCATTTAAAACATTTTGATCTGGTGCCACACTAAGGTTTAAGTATCCAGTTTTGCTCTTGGCAGATTCTTTTTGCTGTTTTGTTCAAAGGCTAATCCAGATCTGTATACATTTTGACTGATGTGTCCGTGTCATATTTTTCACCGAATCCCAAATGCATGTCCCACTGAAGTTCTCTTGGACATTTTATTCTGAATGAAAGAACTTATTCCCACTGGAGAAGAAAAACTTGAAGTGCAAAATCATGTATCAGTTTTGTCAGGTGGTCAGCAGAGCTGTTCACCTGTAGGAAAGAATGGCCCATCTCTTGCTGCTTTTGAAAGTCATGGCTCTTGGCAGAACTGAGTACCACTGACTCTGGCTGACAATCTTTGGATCTAAAAAAAATTGTTTTCTAGTTCTTGCTGCATCCAGCTTGGAGGTAAGAGGATGGACTCATATCCTTCCAGGATCACATGTGTGGAAGGTCATAGAGACCGGGGGGAGGTCTGCAATGCTTGAAGATGGGCAAATTATTTACTTGTCTTCAAAAAGAGACTAAAAACCAAACAAACCAGGAAATGCAGCCTGAACAGATTCAGTTTGAGCCCCAGGGCCATAGAGTGACTCCTCTTGAAACGCATTTCTGGGCTTGTGGAGAAGAGTCTTATTAGAAAGAGCCAGCATGCGTTTACCAAGAGTGAATCTTATCTGACAAACCTGACTGTCTTCTAAATATTCTTGTATCCACGCTAGGACATAGTGTTCTGAAGGGGTGCACAATTGGTAAAAAGCTAGTTAGATAGTCACCCCTAAAGGGTCATGGTTAACAGATCCTGCTTTACCTAGAAGTCCATAGAAGGGGAGGAAGGGACTGCAGAGCTCTGTATTGGAACCTGTCCTTATTAATGCTTTTATCATTTAACACCTGACCTGGAGGAGGTAATGGAGCACACCCTCATCAAGTGTGCACAGCTGCGTGTGATGAAAGGATGAGAAGCAACTTGAAAAAAAGTTGAGATAAGAGAGGTTAAGACTGCATATGATGAACAACTTTTTCTTAATGAAGACGATCAAGTAGTGAGACAGGCTGAATAGAGACTGTGAAGTCTGTCCTTGGAGGTTTTCAGGATCTGACTGGACAAAGTCTTGAGCAACCAGGTCTGAACTCAAAGCTGGATCTGCTGTGAGCAGGAAGCTGCACTTGATAACATCCTGAGATCCCTTCCTGAATTGTCTGTGATTCTGTGAATCACCTCAAAGATATTTTTCTTATTCTTGTTACATTCTTTAAACATTTTTACCCATTATTTTACTTCCACTGTCTGTGATTTTCTTTGTGCTAACAAGTAATTTCTCTTCCTGCTCTTTGATTTCAATTCTGCTCCCCAAATTTTGGGTTGTTGCGGGTTGGGGGGGTATTTTTATTTTAATTTGTTATTTGTTAATTTGTTTGTTTCCTTTTCTCCTACTAGGTAAGACGATGATATAGCCTAGTTTTCATCGTTCTGTTTCTACCAAAAGTTTACTTACCTTCTGTTAGTAAAGATTTTAGTTAGTTTGATAGAGTTATACCACTCTTCATGTTCTCAGGAAAGAATGAAAGTTTTTTGTTTGCATTTAGTATCTATTTTCATCACAGAAGTGGATCTATCTTGGGAAGCTTAAAAAAAAGCTGTTCAACATATATTATTCCTGTAATATATTTTTGTGATAAGCAAAAAATTACTCTTAAGAATCATCACATCAGGAACAAAATATATCAATATTTTAGTCACTAGCTCTACAAAATATTTTAATCCCTGTCCTGTCATTTTAAAACTGTGACAAAAAAAAAATCATAGTTCTACTCTGCCAAAGGTGGTGTCAGAATTAAAAAAAAAAATTAAAAAATAAAAACCATGCAGATTTTCAATGAGGTAATGTTGTGTTTATAATATGCTTTTTCTTCCTGTAATACTAGAATGGATTATTGTGATTAGATTTTTGTCTGACTTGCCTCTTGCATAATAAACCCAGATTTCCCTTGGTTTTCAAACTTTCATCATCTCATTTTGTATGCAGTTCTTCCTCCTTTTTCTTTGCAATAAATGCAGTTTTTAGAAGGAAGAGATTGATGACTGAGTCTTGTTAAAGGTACCTTGTGGATGTTCTAATGGATTTGTTAAGTAGGTTTATGGTAATCATGAAGATAAGCACTAGCCATACAGGTGCAAATCTGTTGTTCAGCTAAAGTAATTAACTGTATTCTTATATTTCATGAACACACACAACAGAGTATCTAAAATGCAGATATATATATAAAGTTAATTTATTGGATTTTGGAATAATGCAAACTTCATGGGGAAACAGAATGGTCTATTGCTGTTCATTAGTGACAGAAGTCTCAACTGTAAGAGACTTTGTAGCAGCACCAGCTTCAGCTGAATCAGGTGAGACTCCCCAAGCTGCTCTTCTGTTCAGTTCTTATATTATAGTTCTCCACAATTGTATGTGACCACCCCAGCAATATGTAAAATTTATTGCTATCCATTATCTTAATCACATAGAAGAACTGATGCCTGTTACCATTTTTGCAGGAACACTTTCTCTTAACTACTTATAAATATTTATGCATAGTGTGACCATTTTTTGCAGCAGGAACCACCCAGGGGAGACTTAGGACACTTCATCAGGAAGTCAGTCAACATATTTAAGTATATAAACCAGATGAGACAGAGCAGGAGCTGCCTTGGGGAATTACAAGAACTGTAAAAAAAAAATTCCATCTGGAGGGTAATAATCAGTCAAATATGTGATACTGAAGGTTCAATCGATCACCTTGTTTCCAATTGATTTCAAACCTGTCCCTTCTTTCATCTGTGCCGTTCCCAGGTTGCTCGAGGACTTAATGACTTAAGTGCACTCACTAGGTGGGCTAACTAGCTCAGCTCTGATACCCAGCTGCAAAGTTGTAACTAAAGAATGAATGTGATTTGCATACTTACAATTTAAGCCTGATAGCTGTTACCACACTTGCTATATTAAGATGTAAGAAGGGTGGGATAATGGAGGGTATGGTGTTGTGGGGAAGAGGGTTGTTCTGCCCTCTCTGCTGCTGAAGGTTTGCTCCCAGTTATGTTAAAGATGCTGTAGATTCTGAAGTGAGGTGGTGTGCCTTTCTACTCCTTTCTAATATCACAGTATATAAACAACAAATGGTGCCCCAGTTTCTCCAATATTCTTTCAACTGATTCCAAAGAGGTACCATAACATTGATCAAAATCTCCACTTTTTCTTCTGAAAACAGATAGTGATTATGTTCTTCCAAAGGGCTAAATAGACAAAAGTCAACAGCATAAATAGTGATGGTTTGAGATCACAAACTTTCCTCGTATTTCTGATGTTGCATCTCTTTAACTGTAGGACTGTCTAGTCTAGTTTTTGATGATTGTAGTTCCATAGTAACACCCATTTGGGTGTATTTATCTTTTTAATCTGTTGATTAGCTTTTTGTTTGTTTGTTTTTTCAAATCTTACATATTCTGTGGAAGTAAATGCATACTAAATCTAAAATTTGTATAGAGATTAGTTTAAAGCTTCTAATTTTAATTATTTTGGTTAAATACTTGTAAAATTTAATCTAATTCACTTATATATTTAACAGCCACTTAACTCAAAAAAACCTCTCCCAACTGTAACTGAGTCTGCATCTTTAAAAATGCAGCTATGTTCCAAGAACTATGTTCCACTTTCATGCAGTATGTGCATTCTGCTTTTGATAGCTTTTAGATGTTCAGCACTAAACATATGTTTGAAAAGAAGTTGTATAAGACTATAAGGGAAAGAAGTCCATGCTACAGTTTTGTAAATCCTTGCTGATTCTTTTTATTTTTGATCTGCACCATCACACCGGTAACACAGATTGCACCTTCAAATTCTTCATATAGTGCAATGGTAAAGCTAATTTCTGCTGCTTCATTTGCATTTTTTAAATCTTGCTTCCTGCTCTTTTAAAGTGAAATATAGGTCAAGAACTCACAGCAGAATTCTGTCTCAAGAAGTTTGTGCCTGTTCCCAAGCACATTTTGGTATTTTTTTTTTACTGTTTGTCACTAAGTTCACTGCTGATTTCAGTTACATAAAAATTGTTGTTCTAATATAATCTCTAAACTGTCATTGTGAAAGGTCATGTTAATTCACTCACATTACATGTAATACCTGGAAAATCTTAAGGTATCTAGAACTTAGATAGTCAGTGACTTAAGAGTTTGAATAAGACTACAGAAAAAAGTATTGTTCATGACTGCTCTGTCCTTGGGTGCACAAAACATTTACACACAACTGATTTCAATTGCTCTGGGTTATGTTTTGGTTTGGTTTTCTTCCTGTTCACAATTTTCAGAGCAATCACAATGGTTCTACTAGTTTACATTACACAATTTTAATGTTTGTATATAATCTTTGGGATGCTTGTTTAATTGTTCTGGACCAAACTTTGTTACTTGTGTGGAGAGCATTTACTACTACTGCAGGTAGTTTTGCTGACTCAGGAAAAGATGGTGTTAATAAATAAGGGAAATAGAGGGCTATATAATATAGTGGCTTTTTTTTTTTTTTTAATAGAGCACTTTTTTTATTTTCTGTTTCTTTAATTTTATCTTCTGTGCTCATAGATCATCTAGGATGTTTGATGAAACAGTTTTACTCTAGTCTTAGTCTCCAGAGGTAAGTTATGAAATACTAAACCAACTTTTTCAGAATGGGTTTAAGGCATGGTGGGTGTTCTTGCTTTCCCATTCCCATGGTAACCATGTATGGTGCACAGCAGAGAGGAAGTTCTGGCACACTGCGGATTTCAGAGACTTTTTCTGTCAGAGTATCTCATCAGCCCATTCCCCAGGACTGTACTAATATTAGTTCAAAGAAACTAGCTTTATCTTCTTGACTTACTGGGATGATAGGAAAATGTTTGAAAAGAAGAAAGCAGTGATACAACAAAGGTAAACTGTCAGTGAGAGGGAGTCTATGAAAACAATGAACACTCCAAACTTAAATATAATAAACTAATGCTCTTTTTGTGAAAATACATACTTTCAGTCACACTACTTTTTTTTATTATTATTATTACTTTTTTTTACAGGTGAATCAGGGTACGTAGTCTATGCATAATTCATGAAGAAGAAGAAGAATATCCATGTTCATTTTTGTGTCAGACTCAAGGGGTTTTGTGGCCCTTAGGACATGAAGGTAACAGATGTCATGAACCATGCAAGCTGATAATCAAAGGAGGACTGACAAATCAGCAAGTTGAATGAGACAGTAAATACCTCCCTTCTGTTTCTCTAAGCATGTTCTTGAGATGTCAGGGGAGACAATATAATTAAAGGTGAATGCACTTTAAATCCATGACATTTATAGAATTTTCTTCACCACAACAATTATTTTTTCAAAATTTTAAACTGTCAAAAAGAAATTATTCATTAGCAAACCAGACTCATTGAGATGATCACTCTCTTCAAGAGTATTTGAAACCATATTAAAAATTATTTTTTTAAAACAAATATACTTTTGTGGCCAGATCCTTCCAGGATAGCCCTGAGAGCTCATTTTTCTGCAACATGTAGACACCTTTAGCTTCCTTTCACAGAAAGGAGATAATCCGAATTTCAGACATCTTAGCATCAAATCTTAATTCATGTCCTTGGTTGGCTTACAGGCACACAAATTCATCCCTGATCAATTAGGCCAGGGCAGAGGAAGCTGACAAAGGAGGTTCTATGAAGGGTAACAAGTTCTAACATGGCTTTTTTTATCTTACAGTTGTGAAGTGAAGCAGAGCAAATCTTGTGTCAGGTTTTCCCTCAGTAGAGCAGGAGGTGTGGGATGCTTTTAGGACCTCAGTGTGGATGAAGAGTGATGAATTCAGGTAATAGAAGCCAAGTTAACAGCAGACAGATAGATGAACTAGTGCTGTTGAGTAATTGAAAATCCAAGGGCTTCCCTGTTGTGTATGTTTTTCCTTACTTTAACATGACTTTTCAGAATTGCCATGCTGATTACTGTCCCTTCTCACTGTCTCTGGAGATAAGCTTACTTCTGGCATATCTTTATGGGAAAATTATTTCCTTGCATGCAATAGATGGATCACAACTTTGATATTCCATCAGCTTGAGATTCTCTGTGGTGAAAGGGAGGAGGATTCTGCTTTTTTTTTTCTCTTCTGCTATTAGAATTCCTTTCTTTCCCAAAAGAGTATGTTCAGTATCTGAAAAAAAAAAAAAGACAAATTCATAGAAAATGTACTGTGGAGTTGAAATACCTTTAACTTGTTATAAAAGCTTTCAGCTTCTAAAATAATACTTTCATTAGTATATGCTTCCATTATTTTAATAAAAAAATGTTTTGGTACTTTCAGTTTATTATAGTTATCACTATCTTATGTAAAATGTTTATTCATTCAAAAATACATAGCACCCAGTCCTTAACCAAGTGCAGGTAGATGGAAAAGATTCTTGAATTCCTAGCTTTTGTTTTATTTACAGTTTGAGTGTAGAATTGGAAATGCTCTATATCACCTGCTCCTATTCTGTTTCCTCCCATGCTTTAACAAATTTCATTTAAAAGTAAAAATTTTAAAATGCTGACCATCAACCTGTAATTAAATTATGAATGTGCCATGAAATCAAGAATAACATAAAATTATTGATTTTAGCATTGGAATAACATTTGAATGTGCAGGTAAATCCTAGTGCTTTGTGCAGCTGATGAGACAATTCCATTTTACAGTTGCAAAAGTCAGGAAAGGTAATGACAAAATAATTTTATCAGGTGATAAATGCCAGTCTCAAACTTGAGCTGGTAAGGTACAATTAATTATTGCATTAAACTATGCGGTAAGAGTATTCATACTCTGAAAAATAATGTTATAATTTTGAATCCCTTCTGTATTTTTAGATACTTGACACAAAAATGATGTTCATCCAATGGAAGAATACAACATCTTCATTCACAATGTACAAAGCCTTATAAAGAGTTAATGGGAACCCAGGGTTGTAAACCTTACAGATTGTAAGTATTTTGTCAAATAATTGCTTTATTATTGGTACACTATATTTTCCTTGGACTTCATGGAGCTGAAAAACTTAATAACTGTAACAAACCTTAGCTTGACAGCTATATACTGAATGTTATTGCTACTACTGTTTATACTTCAAGGAATAAGCTTTATGTGTTCAAAACTACTGTAATGTACTTCAGGGAATGAGCTTTGTGTGGTCAGATCTACCATAATACTATACCTTTCTGGAGACATGCACTTCAAATCTCTGAAGGATCCCTTTAATTTCAGTTAAGAGAGTATGTTCAAACACCCCATGGCATGCAATATTATAATGATGTATTTTCATAGCAATGAAATTTTTGCAGTTATTACTTCTCAGATGACTCTTCTGTCTCTGATAATGGAGGACATTTGGCTACCACTGTTAATTTTCAGTAGTTTGTGATCACTAGTGAAAGAATCAAATATATCTTTAGACAACCTATTGATTTTTGCACGTGTGAAGTTTTAGGAAGTAGACAGAAATACAGTAAGTCTTTGAAGAGTATTGCTGAATGAATTGTATAGTTAGAAATTTAACATCCAGGAAACTACTGTGAAAAGTAAAATGTAAATATCATATTAAGTACATGAGGTTACTAGGAAATGTTATTTTAACACAGTGAACCAAATCTTGATGGAATCCTAACCTTGAGGCATAGGGAAGGGGAAGATAAAAACTCCATCAAGCAAAAAGTTAATATTTTGTGAAATGGTCTTCACCATTGAAAACTTTGAAAAGCTAAGGATCAATCAAGATATTTCACATGCAGTCATAGAAAAGCTGCTCAAATGAGCCATTTGCAACCTGGGTTTGCATGCACTAGATATCTTTTTGTCCCCAAAATGTGACAGTGAACAACAGAAATAAAACATGTCCGTATGTAGGTATGATGCCATCAGCCATCTGACAAAGTATCAGTGAACAACTGCAGAGTTTTAAAAGCAAGCAGAAAGACATTCCTTTAATCGCAATTTAACCTCATGAGAATAACTTTCTCGTTGTAACAACAGCAGTATTTTCGTTGCACAATTCAGTGATTCTGAGAGTAGAAAACATTCACGGTCAAGCTGGAGGTGAGCAACATGAAACCTATAAGGAGTTTATGCAACACTATTTGAAAAAATTGTTTATCTAGCTATTTCTATAGTCTGCCATTTATGTTACTATCTAGGTGATACTAATCGGTGCAGTAATCAGTATTAATTATCCCAAGTACTGCCAAGTTAGGAACTTTTTGATGTTATTGCAAAGAAAGATGAAACATGAAAATAACTTTGAAAACAAAAAGTTCTTCAGAACATAGCACTTTTTTTTTCCTTCCTCCACCTCCTTTTCTACTTCTCACATGTACAAGTCATTAATTAGCGTATCTCGTTAATGGGAGGCTCGTGCTCAGTAAATCTTTCTACATTGTATAGGGGCTTGAGAACCATCTATATCAGAGAAAAGACTGCATATTCTTCTGAAAGATATTAATGTATTCTATCTGCATGATATAAAGTCCTGTTCATAGGAAACAAAAGTGACTTCAACTTTCAAGATTGAAACAATATGTGTCTAAGAAATGTGAAGAAAAAAACATAGGCATGATAAATCTCTAGGCAAAATCTTTTGAAATAAGAAGATAGGGGCCCTATGACAAAAACAGGGCTCTGCTGCTCCATCTGGAGATACAATTTGATTAAAATCTCTGGGTGTTCTTGTACTCTTCAACAGCAAGGTGTTGGCCCTGCACAGTGCTTTCCCCTGTGTTTAGCTATTGTTTAGGGAATGGCTAGTAATTTTACAAGTAATTGATTAAAGATATAAATAATAGAAAGGACAACCCTGAAAACTAGCTGCAACTTCCTACTTGCAAACTGGCTTAGTCAGCTAGGCAATTGCTCAGTTAAAAGCTTTTGGTATGTAGCACCTGTAAACTTGAGGTGAGATGAAATTTTTCAAGGACTGTGAATTGAGACATATGTCATAATTAACATCAGCCAAAAAAAAAAAAAAAAAAGTCAGACAAAATAACTGAAATATCCTTTTCTTCAGTTTGTCCTTCATTCTCACCACTCTTTAATGAATTTCTGATGCTGGGGCAAGAAAGCTCAACTTCTATTATCCTTTTCAAGCTGAAAACCATCTTTAATTAAGTTCTTTTCTTATTCTATCTTTTGTGTTGCATTTTGGTCATGGCCAGAAATCTGGTTCATATGATATCCTCCATGTCTTGTGTTGAAGGAGTGAGACTGAGGATGTATCCATTCCAAGGATATGAAAACTTCCACTGTGCAGAATTTGAATACATCTCCACTTTAATGTCAGACTTTTGTCCACAATTCCTCACAGCCCCATGACACTGATGCTAGCACTGATGCATGCTGATGTCACTCTGGTCTTCAAATCAGTTTTTCAGCAGGTTCTGAACTGCTGATACAGAGTTTTTCCCCACTGTGAAGCTGAGAAGTCATCTGATGGTTGCAGCCACTTGGAAGCAACTATTTCAAAACAAGCCAGCATTGAAAAGATGTGGGATGGAATGAAAAAGACAAATTTGTGAAAATGTCTCCTTTGACAGCATTTGTCTCTCAGCCTCTCTGGTTTCTAGTTCAGGGCTCTTTGCTTACACCTACTGTGGAAGATGAGGTCTGACACCAGGGAACAGATGCACTGCATTGACCTCTGTTCCCAAGCCTTTCACACAACACTCATGCCTGGGAAGTGTGCCAGCATGTTACAGCTGCTTCCCAGTGCTAGAAAGCTGAGGTTGGCATCTACAGAGGCCAGGAGGATGGTAAAAGCAATAGTTATCTCTATAAGGGGGATATTCTGCAGTATCTGTAAGAGGCATCATGTGCCCAGATCTTAGTCAATATCCAGGCAAAAATTCATAGCAAAAAGCCCTTAACTGGTAACTCGCTCTGGTAAGGTTGTACTTCTTAAAATCAAAAACCCAAAGCAAACCTAACCAAACCAAAAAAACCAAACCCCCCCCCCCCCCAACCCACCCACTTCAAACCCCAAACAGAAACAAAGAGAAAAAAAAGTACGAAGGAGAGGAGGAAAAGTTTTGTAT